>VXAY01007243.1:1815739-2017463 GCA_013399855.1 Oxyruncus cristatus | reverse complement strand
AAAAAGAGAGAGAGAGAGAAAAAAAGTGAGCAGAAAGGACAGGGAAAGAAAGTTGTTATATTTTCCAGGTAAGAAGTCTGGGTAACAGAGGCCCCAAAAGCCCCATGGGCAGAAAATGGAAAAAAAAAACCCAAACAGGGACTCATTTGGTTGCTTGGTTTTATGTTAGAGTCTCTTATGGGTTTTTTTCTCCTGTCTAAGGGACATAATGAATTATCCAATTTTTGATGTCTAGTTTGGATGTACTTCTTAAGAAAACAGTCATTCAAACATGGGTTATAATTTTTACTTCATTTAAACTGTATAAGCTATGTTGAACATGCCAGCCTGATATTTTTCTGGCCCTCAAATGCATGAACTTTCAAGTTTAGCAAGACAGCCTGAAAAGCATTGTCAGTATTCATCTGGCTATCTGATGAGCACTGAAGAGCAGCCCTAAATCTGCCTAATGAAAAGGAAAAATCTCTGCCTAGTACCATTAGGATGAAAGGCTGTTGGTTCTGAAGGTGTTAACGTGCTATTCACACCTTTCTTTGCTCCTGTAACATTAAACAGTTAATCATGGTTCAAGGCTTGTGTGATGGAACACAGGTCTGCTTTTACCATAGCAACCACATTATAGAAATCTTTTCTGATATTATTAAGCCCAGATGAAAAGCAAGCAAAACAGAAAGATTAAAATACCTGGAATTCAAAAGTGATTTTTTTTTCCAGTTTGGAAAAGCTCCATTTTCTTTCATTTGCATCCAGTAAAGTCCTTCAGAGAGAACAGTACTTAAAAAGTCACTGCATGGTACCAGAAGTTTTTCTTGTTAAAAGTAAAATAACATATTCACATTTACGAGGAAACCTTTTTATGCTGCTTTGTAAGTAGTGGAGGCTTTCATAAGGCACAAAATGCCTGAAGGCCATTTTACGGCCCATTTAAACAACTTTAGATTCTTAAAAGTACCTATGTCTCAGGTGCAAACAGTTTATTAGTTTCTGAATTTTTGTCCTAACATTAATGTTTAGTAAGGTAACTCCCATTTTTGAAACAAACACAAGAAAATACATGTAAGGAAAATTGTGATGGATCCTGTCTCACCACGACAGTCAGTACATGGCCTTGGCATGCACACACACAAACCAGTAATCAATGAGCCCTCTACCCTCCCACCCCTTCCCCTCTCCTTTGTGCTTTTTCAACTTGAGATGATAACTTTTGAGCAGGAGTGCATGACCCCTTTTTATGTCCTCCTTCTCCCAGGGCACAGTCTCAAACCTCCCTGGGGTCTTATAGCATGCTGCTCATGGAGCCCAGCTGACTCCAAAATTGCCTCTGCCTCCTCTTGCAACTCACAGGGCACAAACCATCAGAGATACTTGGAAAGGAGGAGCTCACAGGCACAGACTGCTAAAAGACTCAAAAGTAGTTACTAGTTGTAAGACCCCAGGCTCTTCTCACAAGTTCATTGAAGTGCTTTTACGTTAAAAAAGATACAAGGCTCCAAAAATTCGCCAGAGAGATTTATTAAAAAGGCCTTTGGTTCTTTTATAAACTCAGGAGAAATGCTACAATGCTTCTCAGGGGGTCAAAACAACAAACTTTTTCTGGAAAACTTTGGAAAATAAGGAAACTTTGCAAAAGTTTTCAGCAAGTTTTCAATCAACATAAAGCATTTCACAAAGCATTGACTTAGCAAATTCCAACCCATCCAGGTTTAAGTTACACAAATATCAAAAGAGGAAATTAGAAGAGGAAGAAGTAAAGAAAGAGAGAGAGACAGAAGAGGTGGGGTTGTGAGGGGGCGGAGCACAATTCCACCTTGGCAGAAGCAGAGCAGCTCCTTCACCCCACTCACAGAGTTGCTTCCAGCCAGTAATAACTTTAATAACTTTTTTTTCAGTCCCTCACATCAGTCTGTTAATCTAGGAGGGAATCAACTTGCTGGTACCAGTGGTATGTTCATAGCTTCAGTATTCAGCAGAATATCCCTCCTAAGGATGAGGTGGAGGCACCTGAATGAAGACTGAGGGCTGTAAGACCCTTAGACTTTCTCTTCTTTTCCTAAAATTTTGTAGAAGATTTATAATTCTCCATCATGCTCCTATTAATCTAACTCATACACAGCACCAGAAATAAGCATTTCTTTCTGTTCCATTCTATCCTAAGACTCCATTTATGACAATCTCTGACCTAAGAATATTTTGAGAAAAACATTTTGGACTTAATGAAGTCAAGTCATTCAGTCCTTATGCTTTAAGTTTGGGCTATAAAACTGCAAGGTTGACATCCACCCTTATGATTCTGCAGTCTGATTTATGCAAGCCATAAAATTTCATCAAGTGATTCTACTCCAGGGCTTATAACTTTCATTTAATTACATATATTTTAGAAATCTTTTCAAGTAAAGACATCAAGACATACTGATCACATCATAAAACTGAACAAATTCTTCCAGTGGTTAATTAACCTTTCTGCAAAATGAAAACCCTTTGTAGTTTGAATTCTATTTATTTTATCTTTTAGGTGGTAAATATCCACACATCTCCCTATGTTAGATTAAAATAATCCTCTACTGCCGTATGCATGTCACCCTCTAAACTTATTTTAACTTCTTTAATGCCACAAAAGGTTGTAAAGCCAAGGCCTCACTTCTGTTTATGATTTCACTACCTATAGGTGTCTTATATTTGGTTTGTAAATCCCCATCTTATCACCCAGCTAGTTCTCTGCTATGATCCAATTTTTTGAATGTCTTATCAAAACTGTGCTTAATATATTTGACTTTATTTTTTAAAAAAACATATATTTTATTTATGGGTAAAGCTAGATCTAGCCAGTGCTTATAAGATTCCTATTTTTCATTTAAACCATATACCAAAAGATCAAGGTATAGAAGGTAAAATGCAACTTGTGTTTCCATTCTGTTTTTCTGAAAGAAAATCCTAATGAGCAGTAGCACAGAGCTCTTTCTAAACTACTGGGCTATGCTAAGATTTTAAGCATAATTTTTCAATTCTTTACTACCCAAAAGAAAACAGACTGGGGAGAGAGTAATACAGATTGTTAGCAGAACTCTTCACCAAATACAGTCTGTTCGTAGCTCATGATGAATTGCAAAACTTGTCAGTCATTAACATAAACTAAGCCCAGGAGCTTATGGGCCAGCAGATGAGAATATCAATCAACTTAAAAATAAATATACGAGTGGCCGTGTAAAGCTAAGAAACACCCCGCCAAAAGACCTTTGTCTTCTTTAACTGGGCCATTGCATCTTGAGAGATGCAGAGCTTAAAGCAGGAGACCTGCTCCTGATAAAACCAGGTAAGAAAAACATAGGGCAATAGGATCTGTTGTTACTAAATGAAGCTCAATACGCTTACACCACTTTAAGACTGTATGCATCTCAAGAAAATCAGATAGTGAGGGTGTTCCTGAAAGTCTTAAGCTGTAGATATTTAAATGGCTTAAGCTGGTTACCAATGCTGAAAAAGGTAGTATTGTAGTTTCTGCCCCTGCCCAGCCCTTGACCTGACATAAGCACTCCTTCGGCCACGCAGGCAACCACGTCATGGGTCTTATGCAGCTGAAAACAGGCTTTGGGGAAAGTATTTTCCTGTGGGATCTGTGAGCTGACTTGGCTGCTCCCTCTGTTGGACAAGTCTAAGGTGTTGGCACAAGGGTTACCAGAGAAGCATAAGGAGGCAATAAAGACATAATCTTGTTAAGAACAGAGAAAAGAGGACGCTGGAGTCTTATATGGATAATCCAAGAAAAACTGTCATCCAGACAGGGAACATGAAGAAAGAAGAACACTTCTTGTAAGGAAGAGGTGCCTTGCATGGACCCTTAATTCCCTCTATTCTTTCAGACTTTTTACATGGAGTGAAGGAAGAATATGTGGGTGGAAGTAAACTGAGGATGAATGGATCAAGAAAATACTGTCCTAACCAGTAGTCCAAGAGGTACAGGAAAGCAAGCAAATTATCTTTTACGAGTAATGTTATTTTTCTTACTCTAAGTAGAGTCCTTGCTGGATATACTATGAGTGACTTTTTGTGATATATACAAAGACTTTCTCAATTTCAGAAAGATTAAGTAGAAAGCTGTATTTTTGTAGAAAGAAGCTGTATTCTGAGAGAAGATACTGAATAAATATGAGCAAGGGCTGTAGAAATCCCTGACAAATTGACTGGGGACTCTTTCACCACTTAGCTTTCTGTGGACATCACCCTAAATAGATGCATTGTTTATTTCTGAATCAATTGTATTTCAGCTCCATTTCATTCTAATCAGATAGTCAATAACCTCTGGATAGTATTTAGCATTTGGCAGCTGGGAAACCACTAGCTCTCATTTTTTTTCTTCTTAATTGCTGTTTGGAATCTTGTGTGTTCAGATGTCCTTAGTACAGCTCTCTAGATTTATTTTTTTTTCCTTCTAATGCAGCACACAATTACCACGTTAATTGCAGCAGAGAGGGTTCATACAATGTTCTTATTTTTTAATCTTCCTAGAATTTGTGCAAATTTTAGAATCTGCTAGTCTGACATCCTTTAATTTTTATTATAACAAGAACAGATGAGGTCAAAGTATCTAGGTCCTGCTAGTGGTTTTCCATGATGACAGTGAGCTATTTAAGAAAGGTGGCTATAAATTTATTTTGAGTGCTGCTGTTAGGCATATGCCTTGAAAAAAGACAAAAGCTGAAACTAGGGTTGTTGAAGGATTGATCCAGTAAAACTCACAGTCTATGGGAAAAAAAAGCAAAAACTACTTTTCTCCAAATTCCAGCTCTTATGGTCCACCTTCAGCTTTAATTCACAGAGAGGTACTTCATAAAGAATTAGGGCCAACTTCTATTACCTTTGCTCACACAAGTGGTACTTCCTCAAGTGAGTGACCACTATGGTGCTTGAGAGCTGCCTCCTCTTACTGCAGCAGCAGAGAAGTCTTAGAGAGCTGATATCACTGAACAGATGGAGGCTGCATTCATGCGGGGAAACCCCTACAGAACAAAACAGCAAACTACCTGCTTTTGAGAGAAAGGGTAAGGCAAAAACACCAGACAGCGGCCTGCACCTCATATTTTCAAAACCAATGGCTATGCATCCACATAACTAAACAACATTTTTAGGTCCTTATTAGCTGTTCCCATACAATGAAAATATCCTGATTTGCATTAGAGGACTAGGCTGGTCATCTCAGTGCAACAGATTGGATTTCAACAGTTATAACTCACAAACACAAGGGACAGGAAAACAAGCCCACGAGTACTATTATTTTGCACACAAACTTAAACCACATTCAGTGACCTACCCATTAGAGTAGGGCTGGAACTGGGAGCCAAAGGCAAGTTGGAGTAATAAAGAGGTCAATGCTGAGAGGAAGTTTCTGTTGTGGACCAGAGGTGGGGGTCTTAGTCTGAGCCAGAATTTAAGTGTTAGGGCTGAGCAGAAGACAGAACCTAAGAAAGTGGTAACTGCCTCAGGAGGATGGGCGATTGTGCACCTCAGCTGCTCAAGGTCTGCTCTCTCCATCCTCGGCAACCACCTCTGTCCTTTTTACAGCCAAGAATAAGGCAGCTGCTTTCATCTCACTTTCTCATAATGTTAGAGTCACATGTGCAGCACAGCCTCTGAGAGGTGCCAGTATTTCTCCTCAGAACACAGGAAGGCTGAATGTCCATATTGTGTTGACGTGGAGGAGAGGAGATTTTAAACTGCTGAACACCTTAGAACAGAAATCAATCCAAGACCTGGGCTTTCACCATTATTTGAGACACAGCAAGATTTTCTTTATTTTCTTTTGCCTAGTTACAGCCTGGAACTCCAAAGAGATGAAAAACTGTCACAGATCTCAGCCCAGCAGGGCAACCATTCAGACATTCAAAGCTAAATGCACCCAGATCCAGAATTCAGGCTGTTTGCTTACAGGGTGGCGTTATTACCCTGAGGACAAGGGACTCAGCTGTTACTTCACAGTCAAGGCTGAGCAGTTTTGCACGTTAACAGAGGTTCAGCATCTGTGCACTGCACCCTGCCCCAAAGTGCAGCACTTAGACTTGGAATTTAAAATCAATAGAAGCAGAGTCACTCTGTCAAATTAATATCTTGCCTCAGCCTGGGTTGAAACATAAAACTCTGCTAATTTCCTGTGACTATTCACTTGACAAGTTCTAAAAGGCTCTTCTAAAAAAATAATAACAAAGCCATTTGATCAGAGGGTACCCCAAAAGGAGCTATATTGCAAGAGATCACCAAGGGGGGAAACAAGATCAAGGATTGCAAACAGCCCTGGGCTCATCTCCCTCCCCTCCACACCATAACTATCTGAACAGGGTGTCATTTCCCCTCACCTTGGCCATCCCCATCAGCTGTTGTTTGTCTGTGGTGGGGTGGGTGACCCTTTGCTGGACACCAGGTGCCCATCAAAGCCACCGTGTCACTCTTCTCCTCAGCTGGACAGAAGGGAGAAAATATGATGAAAGGCTTTTGGGTTGAGATAAGCACAAAGAAATATCACTCACCAATTACTGTCATGGGCAAAACATACTTGACTTGAGGAAATTAGTTTAATTTATTACTAATAAAATCAGAGTAGGATAACAATAAATAAAAACTAAATCTTAAAAACATCTTCCCCTACCCCCTGTTCTTCCTGGACTTAACTGTACTTACGACTTTCTCTACCTCCTTCTCTCAAGTAGCGCAGGGGTCACGGAATGGGGCTTGCAGTCAGTGCCTCTGCTGCTTCCTCCGCAGGGGAGGGCTCCTCACACTCTTCCCCTGCTCCAGTCTGGGGTCTCTCCCATCGGACAGAGTCTTCCACAAACTTCTCCAACATGGGTCCTTCCCACAGGGTGTTTTCTTCACTGCCCTTGGTGTTTACAGAGCCGTTCTGCTCATGTATTCTCTCCTTTCGCTGGCTGCGGCCGCTCACTGTGTTTTTCCCCTCTTAAATACATTATCCCAGAGGCGCTACCACTGTCACTGATGGGCTCAGCCTTGGCCAGCAGCGGATCTGTCTTGAAGCCAGCTGGCATTGGCTCTGTTGGACATGGAGGAAGCTTCTAGCAGATTCTCACAGAAGTTGCCTCCGTATCCCCCCGACTACAAAACCTTGCCACACAAACCCAGTATGTCCTGTCAGTAACCAGGCAAAGTTGGCTGGGGCGTACAGACTCCTGGGGCAGCAACAACACAAGGGTCACATATGAGCCATTTCATGTATTGGAATCACTTATTACTGAGCAGTGTGCAAGAGCCCTTCACCCCACCCCTTCCATCTCCATTTGCCATCACAGCCTCGGAGTCCACGGGGAGAACAGCGCTAATGATATCGCGTTATACCTTCCTCGAAGTGCCACTGGGCCTGCGATGAAGTGATTATAATGACGTGCCCATTTTGTGGTGTTGCAAACATCAGCTAATAAAGTCTATTAACTTAGTTCTCATTAGAAAATGTCTGTCTTCATACAAGATAGCCAGTAAAATTTGGGTTCTGATGTTGCAAGAAGAGTGCCTGTGAAAAAGAACCAATAGACAGACCAGAGATATTTTGCTGTTCTAACCTTTTCCAGTGATACAAGTATCTTACTCACATGCTGAAAGCTTGATATTTATTTTAGGAATATGCCTGTTTAAGCACTTTTCCCCCCATTTTTTTTTTGTCTGTGCACTCTATAACCACAATGTGGAAATTGACGGAGATATTTGCATGCTCTTATTCAGCCAACCTAAACAGCATGAAATAATCTATATTAGAAGAGTGGATGCATACTGCTACCAATATCCCAGATGTACCTAGTTTCATCTATTTTAAATTTAAATTAAGCTATATTTTCTTTGAAAGTAAAATTCTGGGGTTGGTCCAAAAAATTACTTTGGAAATAATAGCAAAGCATCAACACATTAGGTGTTGGTTTAATCTTCATGCTGTCTAAAGCCCACCTGCCCACAGAGACTATAAAGGAGTCTCTGAGTCGCTGTTTTACTTTCTGGCAGATTTTGCTAAATGGAGAACCTCCTCCAGGGCACGCATTTAGAAATCGACTAAACACTTCCAATTTGAATTCTCATTTTTCAGCTGGGTGAATAATAGTATGAGTATGAACTCACAGCTTGCAAAGAAGAATGCAGCTGTCTGCAAAATGTCACATGGAAAGAAAATTTTTTTCTCCTTTTTGGACAGGAGGGAATGGGGTCCAGAGTCAGCTGTGGCGCATCAGTTGATAATGGAGTGGGGAAGAAAGACAGAATTTTTAATAGTCCAGATGAACTGAAAGGTTGTGGAAGGATCTTAATATCTGAAATCCATTCACACAAAGCAGCCAGGTGGTTTGTTTAGTCTTTCCTAGGAGAAAAGCTGTTTATTCCACTACAAAGAGTCTAGGAGTTGGGCCAAGATTTGTTTGAGGCATGGAAACAGATGGGCAGGAGCTGTTCATTTCATTATTCCTTGAGCTGTGCTTGCTCTGTCAGCATCCCTGGTGTCTTATCTTCAGGGCTGTGTTGCTTTGGGCCCCCAGAATCACGTGTTCCTTTCCACTACAGTTTTTTCTCTGTGAAGAACAAAAAGGAAATGACAACTTCTGTTTTATCCGTTGCTGAAGTCTACCCAGCAATGTATTACATAGTGTCTTTTAAACAGGAAAACAGAATCATCTGTATCTGTTACAGCCAGGTTTAAACCAAAGATGGACAAGCATCTCAGTGGTATAATTGGACTAATAAAGTATCCCAAAGCCGTGGTGCTGATTCATGTCTCTTGAGATAGAAAACTTGCCAGTTATGTTAACTTGCTCTTTCAATGAGTTCTTGGTACTGTTGAACTTTGAGGTCTCAAAAATATCTAAGCTTGTATTTTCTTCTTGATATTTCCAACTGGACAAAGTTAGGAAAAAATTTGCTTTAAAACCAAGGAAACTTAATTGAGTTTTAAGACGTTAGAAGCATTTCAGATTTGTCCAGAGAGACAAATTCCTGTTTATTGTGTCTCAAGCTGTCTACGTCTTCCCGTGGCAATTTATCTTAAAGACATTAATATTTCAAGTTAGTAGGAGGCTTTGATAAATATGCAAAAAGGCCAGACCAGCCTTGTCATTTGTCTGGCTATAAACAGAGCTACAGGCATGAAGAACTTTCAGTCCCATGCCTCCCTGCAGGGTACAGGTGCATCTGTCTGTGGTCTCATCCAGGATCAGATCTCTGACCTCCTTACTGAGAAGAAAGAGGTGGCAAATTATCTTCAAACTTAAAGTGAATAGGTTTAGATTAGATACTAGGAAGAAATTCTTTACTATGAGGATGAAGAGGCACTGCAACAGGTTGCCCAGAGAAGTTGTGAATGCCCCATCCCTGGAAGAGTTCAATGCCAGGCTGGATGGACCTCTGAGCAAGCAGGTCTAGCAGAAGTTGTCCCTGGCCATGGCAGGGAGGTTGGAACTGGACAATCTTTAAGGTCTCTTCGACTCAAACCATTCTCTAATTCTAATAAGGCCACCAGCAAGCAAGACAATAAGTCCATTCACACCTCTACATCTTTGCCTTCTACTCTGCCAGAGCACTTTCACTTGGTCAGAGCGTGCTTAAAACAATGCTTACTGACTTTGCTACATACTCTGTACAATTGCTGACTTCCACCACCAACAGCCTGATGTTACCATGACTTCAGCAGAATCCAGATGTACAAATGCATCACACAGCTGTTCCTACACAGAAGGAGGGAGGGCTTATGGGACAAATTAAACTCCCAGCAAGTTGTGCTGTTTCAGCCCAAGACAATCTAACTGCTTTATGATGCACAGGATGCACAATACCTGCAAGAGGTCAGTTTTGGGACACCTGGCAACTACAAAAGGGAATATGACACTATTTCAGATGCACCCTCTCTTTCTTATTCAAGTCACTTCCTGTTTCTCTTTCTAGCCACATGGTTATGAAAAAACCCCCAATTGTCTATTCCCATGATTTCCACCACATAACACAAGGCAAGAAAGCAGCAGCCAACGGCTGTAAGTTTCATCATCTTACAAGATAGTAAAAATAACTGAGGAATTGTTACAGCATGAATCGATCCGGCATAATACATCACAGGCAGCAGGTGTCTGAAATATGTGGCACAGTATCTAAAACGCATGATAATATTATAAAATATAAAAGGATATTACAAAACTGTACTATTTTAGATGACAGACAAAAGATATGATTTGACAAGTCATATATTTTCATTTTTTCTTTCTAGGAAAATTGTAATCTGAATACATTTGCAATACTCTACAGCAGTCATACAGTCTAGGGACAGCAAGAGGGGAAGGGAGAGGAGGGGAAAAAAAAAAAAAGGAAAAGAAAGGAAGGCAGGATTTTAAGTTCACAAGTGAGAAAGCTCCCTTATAGCAATCTGAATTATTTCATTTTTTTCCACTCTGATTAGTGAGAGATATATCTGACCCATATATCTAACTGCTTATCAGATCCTTTACAAACTCGTCACATAATATAGGAGTGCAGCTAATAAGCACACAGGTAAGTACAGACAGCTGTTTTTGCAGGCACATGAGCCGCAAAACTCAGAGAAGCCCAGGCTCTGGGATTTGAAGAACTGAAAGCACAGGAAGCTGGCTGCAACAGGAACCTTTTTTTCATTCTTGCTCACTTATCTGATGGTATCTGACTAAAAAACTAGACAAATAAATCATTGATGCTTTATTATTTAAATCCTAAGCTTGAAAGTACTTGGGAAACCACATCAGGCACAGCCATTGGAGAATGTGAAAAGGACTGGGAATCCAAAAGCTTGTGTTTGCCTAAAGATAGCCACATCAGTGCATTCTCCAATAAAGAAACCTTGTCATGCTTCAAAGATCCTTTAAGCTAATGACTCTCCAATGACATAGGACTAAGAAAGATCTTGTTCTGTACTGGAAACCTAGGCTTTGAAGAGGAGTTGGCATACAGTTAAAGGATTAGAAATACAGACGGTATGAGCCTGTAGTGTATCCTTTTTTATAAACACTTTTAGTTTCTGCCTTCACTTCCATCCCACAATGAAGTAACAAGCCTCCGAAGAGAGTGGCAGGGTCCTGTGACGCATTTAAATCACCTAAAGTCTCAGAGGGGCATCGGATATGACAGCACAGTACCTCTGGGAAGCCAGAGCCATCACTTCAAGCAGTTTTCTGTTATCTCAAAGCTTGATTGCAAAAATAAAATGAATGCAATGACATTTCCAAAAGTCTTTCCAAAAGAAATAAGTGAGGCACATCTGTGAACTCATATAGGGTCATAGCAAGTCCCCAAGACCCAGTTTATCTTGAAGATACAGTTCTCTCATCACAGAAACAGTGGCAGGATAAAAAAAAGGCTCAAAGGAACTACTTAGTTTTTCTGTTTAGTGACGTTTATATTGGTACTTCCTCATAATATTGTCTTAGCTCTTCCAAAAGATATCTTTAGGAGCCAAGCACTCCTCATCAAGCACCTACTCTGGGCAGAGCATGAGTACTTGCCTTTCCTGAACACTGACAATGCCCATAAGGACAAAAAAAACCCAAGTATTAAGATCTTTCTTTGTAGGGAAGAGCATGATATTCATGGTAGTTCCCAACAGGATGCTATGAAGGTGCACCACCACTTGAAAAAGAAGCATGGGTGATGAATGCCAGGTGAAGACAGAACATACTCAGCTTGGATCCATCCCAGCCTGGGTAAGGAGGATAGTCCCATAGGATCACTCCCTCTGTCTGCAGCCACTGAAGGGAAAGAGAGAGAGAGTTTTCATGGCATGACTTACACCTTAGTTGTGTTCAATCTTCTCTGGAGATCCTTCTATTTTGCTTTGATGCTTGAGGGAATTTAGGGCAAGAAAATTCCCCAAGAACATGCCTTGGATAAGACCTTATAGTTACGTGAAATGTATCTTTTTTGCACTTTTCTGTTTCAGAGGGGACATCTGTCTTTTTTGAATTGTCTTTGCCTATTGTCTTAAATGTCACCATGGAAATAAAGTGTTATTTATTAACACAATCAATACCTACTTTCCTTTTTACTTCTATGGGTTAATGGGCAGAACAGAGTTTCTTCACACAATTTTCAAAAGCTTAGGAGCAGAGAGGATTGATTAGATTCAAAACTAAAGCTCTCTTTGTGAAGCAGCAGCACAGCAAGGACCAGAGGTTACAGGGGAACCTCAGCTCGTTCACTTCCCCAGTGCAGCCAGCCCCCACCTAGACGAGTCCCCACTAAAGTGACCGTAGCCCCACACAACTCTCACCAGCTTAGCCATCAGAACTGACTCCCAGCTCCCAGTTTCAGCTGTTGAAAGCCTTCCTTTTGCCATCTCCTTTCCCTACTGCATGCTGCAATAGTACAGGTGTGAGTGAGTTTCCTTAGGCACCAACATACAGCTTTGCTTCTCTGTCATTTTAGTTTCCATTTGTACCAAGGAGATATTTGTATCTTAATAATCTGGGTGTTGTGATAGAATGCAGCATTAAGGAGTTTTCAGCTCCTGGTGAGTGGAATATGTCTGCATACTGAACGAGGGAATGTTGGCAAGACTGGGAGAGAAAATGACCTGCATAGCCTAAAAATGCAGTCAAGGTAGCACTAGAGATGCAGTAGAAGTGAACCACATCAGGCAAGGTTAGAAACAGACAGTAAAGACAGAGAAGGCAAAGGGTACTTAAAAAAAGGGAGAAATAATAATGTCTTTTCTAAGCACTTCTCAGTCCTGCCAGGGAAGGTTAGCTCCTAATGAGAGGGTCAGCAAAGACCTTTGAGTGTGACCATTCAAGGAAATTTTTCTATTTATATGTTTGATTGCCCTCATAATTAGCTCATTACGAGTGTTTTCTTCCAAAGCATCTTCCCTATACTCATGCTATGTAAACTGAACAGTATCAAAAGAGATCCTAAATCCCAGGTTAGTTTTCCAATTAAACATAATACACGAAAATACATGTGCCAAATGCAGGCAGCCATGAAAAAATGCAGGGTTTCTGTGTGAATTGATATGAAAATGCAATGATATTGCCTTTCCTTTCTTTTAAAATGCCCTTTTAAAAGATTGGGGGTTTTTTAGCAATCCCCAAGTAATCAGAAAGCTGAGGGAGGTCAAAGAAAACAGGATCTCCTCTTGTGGATGAGCAGGAGAGGAGATCTCAAACAAAAACACTTCCAGCTCTTAGCAGAGAGAAGTCGCTTTCCCTGCCTTCTCCCAGGTGAGCAGCAACACAGGCCCATAAGGCTGCAGAAATAAAGCAGAGAGCTGGCTCCAACATGCCCCTGTGCCTTCTCACTGCCCATGCAGCACGGAGGCCTGGCCAGCCCCTGGGCTGGGTTCTTCATCCTGGAAGCAGGACTGGCAAAATCAGGTGATGCTGGCCTTTGTCTGGGCTGGCAGCTCACAGATGAGCATCAGCCCTTTTAGCTTAACATGCAACACCCTCTGCAGCGGGTTTCAGCATGGGCTGATCAATAGCATTATTGAACCCCTGTTTTCTTTCAAGCTCTGTCAAACCTACAAGTACCACCTACTCCCACAGCCAGGTTATTTTTAAATGTGGGGGTTCTTTTATTATTTTTATTTCCCCAGACCTTTGTTTTCTTATAGAAGGTAGAGACAATTTCACAACACTTTTAAGGTCATCATGTTATTACAGGTAGGACATACACATACATATACAGACCTTACCTATTAATTCTCTGCTTGCCATGCCTTCTCTCATCCCAGCTTTGGCTCACCCCAGTTCCACAGGAAACACTCATACTTGCCCTTTGTATCCAACCCTCGCCTCCTACTTCCTCCCTTGCTGTCACCACTCCTCCTTACACCTTGCAGCCTCTTCCTTCATCAGTGGTTGTCCTTCATGCACATACAGCTCCTTTTCTCCTTACAGAATGTTTCACTCTCAGATATCCTTCATGTATTCTCCTTTCCTTTGAGAAACCTTGTTGTAATACACACCTACTTTCTTCTGCTGCTGTGCCTTTTTTCTCTCATCTACCCCCACTGGATTCTCCAGTGTCCATTTTGCACTGACTCTCTTCAACCCAGACCCTTCATGCTTCCCTTTTACTTTTTCTTCATCCTTCCATTTTACATGAGAGGCTGGTGGCATGAAGGAGAAGAAGCTGAGATGCTCAGGAGGAAAACTGTGGGGAAAACAAGTTTTCCCAAGAGCACACGCTTTGCTATTAATTGCATACATGTAGCTCTCTGTGAGGAGCACTGTGAGGTGGAGGTGTCCTGCATAGCAGGATGTGTCCTGTGTCTTTCCAGCAAGCCCCAGCTGCTCCCCTCTGTTGGGAAGACCTACAGAGGCTGTAACACAGGCAGCCCTTTGTGTTTTCTTCCTGCACTTTCACAGTTATAAATAATGATCTAGAAATACCAGCAATGATCAGTTAAGCCACAGGTTTTCCAGAGAACTTAAAACCTTTCTTTCCATGTCTTTCATTACAGCTATTCAGCACAGCAATTCTTAGTATTGACCAGGACAAACATATTTGCTAAGCAAAGCAGGGGGAAAACACAGAAATCTCCATAAAGCATACACAGCTGGCAGTTGGCTGGCAGGGGGGATATGAAGGAGATGAGTATTTGCAGACGATGCAAAAGTTATTGTGACAGCTGCCGATTGCAAGACTTCTGTGGTTAACTCAGAGCCCAGCCAAGAGCTTACAAAAAGAAGAGAAAAGGAAAGCCATAGGAAAACTATGCCAGGGACAAAGTAATCCTCTGCTGAAAGGTGCTGCACAGTATTTATGCACCTGTAATGGGCTTAACGACAGAAGGACTTAATCGATATCGGCATGCAGATAAATGATAATTTCTTTTTGTACCCCATGTCAGTCAAAGAACCACAATGTCAAAATAGCAACTTTTCTTTCCCTGCCTCATCTGCCTTGCCTAATGTCAGGTCTAAACATACTTGGTGCAGAGACTTCCCCATACCACGTGTAAGCAGGGAATCAAGCAGTGAACAACTAATGGAGACATATTCAGCTGGGTCACAGAAACAAGGGTCTATGACTTCATTGTGCAGTGTTATTTTAGGTCAGAAAGAAACAAGTCAGTTTTTCTGCCATACATTCAGGCTTCTGTTTCTTTTGATGATTTGCAGTACCCATGGATGTGTTGGCTTAGCTTGTCACAGTGAAAGTTGACTGTGGTTACCAAAACAGAGAATGTACCACAACTTGAGATATAGGGGGCACAGAGACTTGGAGGAGTGTTACTTTTTTTTTTTATTTATTTCAAAAGTTAGTTTTACAAATGTTGTAAGACTTCTACTGCAGACCCTTCAACAGCTTTGCCAGCAAGAGCTCCCAAGGCTGCACACAGATCACAGTTCAAATACTATAGACAAGTCCTTTGTCTCTCCAATAACTCTGCTAGATATATCAAATTAGCAGTTTGAATTTAATAGTAAAATCATATTTGCAGTAGATGCACTGAATTTTAACACATCTCTGAAACCAGTTCCAGATTATCACAGCAGTTTTAAATCCTTGTAAGTGCATGGCAAACTCATCAGTGACAATTTTTTTTTCTCACCTGATGGCTTTATTTAGGCACCATCACAATTGCACTGATACCAATATCTTCATTTTTGAGTAGAGATTTCATGGATCACCACAAATGATAAGCTTGCAAGCAGCCAAACTGCTCAGTCACACACATCCACCTGTGACCTGGAAATGAAGCAGAGACCTGTTGTCCCCAGGAGCAGCTATCAGCAGCCATGCTTTAAATCAGCTGCAGTTCCAAAGTGCCTACAGGAGAGCATTTATTTAGTCAGTAGCATATTCCTTATAGCAATTAATACCTGCAATATCAACTTAATGTTGGGAACTAACAGGCTTCAAGAACTCATCCAGATGACAAGGATGTAGAGACACCAGGGGCAGACAATTATCCCTGTCCATTTCTTGTTTTGATGTGTACCATTTATGGTCCTCACTGCTCAAACAAGGAGCCTCTGAAGTGCTCTCAGGCTCCAAAATGAAATGCTAACAAGCCCATGGATGTGGTACAGCAGGAAGCTGGCACTAGCTGCAGACTGTCAGGCTGTCTCTAATGAGCAGGGAAGCGCATGCAGACCTGCATCTTCTCATGCTCAGTGCCCCAGGCAGCCTGTAGCTCCAGAACAGAGCAAGAAAATACCACAGCATCCTGGAAGCCTTCAGAGCAGCAGCAGCTGTTTGCTGGGAGCATCCTGCCTCATTATGCTCATTAAGGGGCAGGTGGAATACAGTGCAGATAAAAAAATTCAGATTCATTCTCTGTGCCTAAAACTTTGATTTCAGAGACCCCTGCACTTTAGTCATGACCCCCTGGGTCCTGAGAACTGTGTTTGTATGTCACTGAGAAGCCAGTGAGACAACAGTTTTGCTATTTCTCTTAACTTCCTGGATTCCCTCCTCTTGTCGTAAATCCCAGCTGCTGACTTCCCATTGGTTCTTTACTACAATCTCTTTTTTGTTGTCTCCATTCCAATATTGTTTATTCCTTTAGTTCTGCCAGTACTTTGAGGGAGGAGAGTCTGAGCAGGGTGGAGGAATGTTCTATAAGATGAAGCTGTGTAAGGTTGTATTGTTGTAGCAAACATTCCTCTGCATGCCAAGTGTCATGATCCATATGTTAGTGTGAAAAGATCTGAGAGCACCTCCTTGAGTTTTATTTTCCTTTTCTAAGGAAGATACATGGTTCTGTAACTACAGTGTCAGTGTCAGCCGCAGGAGATCTGAATGCTCTTCCTTGATTTTTTAAGGATTCTTCTGTAGATGTTTTACTTGTTTGTGAGTCTTGGACTAGAAATAGAAAAAGAAATATGACAGCCTTCCTATTTTTGGAGTGTACATCCATTAGTCCCACTCAAATCAGGGAGATCAGAGTGGGGTCTGTAACCCAAAATAAGTACATCCCTTATCTGCTGCAGAAAAAGACTACATTGGGAACTTTAAGGTCCATAGAGGTGCTACTGCTAACTATTTGAAGTAAAGACTTTTAACAAAATTCTGTGGTTAAGAATTTCAGAGGTGAGGAAAAGATACAAGAAATGGCAGTACATGGGAAGAAATTAAATTGTAAAATGAAGAGCCTTGTGATGAGATCCAGTTTCTGAGAAAACAATTTATCAGTAAATCTTGTTGAACAATCGCTGGTAAATAATTTGCCTGATGATCTTGTCTCTGTGCTTTGTAGAGACAGCAACCAGCAGATTGTGATTGCCTCCAAACAGTTTGTTATTCAAAATTATTTGATGACATTTTGGCAAGACTCTTTGTATCGGTAGCTCGTTATTCACAAGAGAACCGTGTAGTTATGCCATTATTAGTGATAGTATTTCTATTCCCCAGTTGCAGAAGTGTAAGCTGTAGTCATCCAATACAAATACTTCACTTTCCCCAGGTGCAAGAGCACAAAAGCTTCAAACCTCTTTTCTGAGGGTGAATATATAATTAAAACTCTACCTTGTTGCTGTAAGCCTGAAAGGGCTGTGCATGCAATCTGCATCAATTCATTTAGAAAGTAAAAAAAATAAAGGAGAATTGCTGGTGGTGGCATTAAAACAGCTCCTGTGCCTCCTATTCTCATCCCTTGTCTATACAGAAGGGTGTCAGCCCTCCATAGAGAGAGCCCCCACTTACAATAGTAGAAAAACATTGCTCTGTTCAGACTAGCAGTGTTATAAATTATCATTTTTATTAAGGAGAACCCTATTTCATAGGGGGAAGCAGTGGTACCAAGAGGTTATGTGACCAAGAGTGTACAAACTCTATGAGAGAACCAATAATGCAGCAGAGTTCTCCGAATGGGCAATGAACTTGACTCTGTGTTCTTCATTACTCTCCCTTTTGGGAATGTTCAGCTCTCTAGGGCTTTTTCTGCCTCTTACTGTGTCTTGGATGACATCTGCAGTAATAATGCTGTGTTCAGAAGAAATGAACATAAACTGAGAGACATTCAGGCTCTCTGATATGATGAGTGAGTCATGGTGGGGATGACAGAAAAGGAGATCAGCTGTGTGTGCTACCTGGGGAAAAAAAACCCTGGCACAGAAATGTTGTGTTCTTGAACCTCAAAAGAGCTGTTATAGATTGTCAGAGATAAGAAACAGAAATTAAAATCTATAGAAAGTGCTTGACAGCAGCTTTTTTAACATTACTGTGGATGCCTTCCAACCCTGATAGAGTTCACTAATCGTTGAGAGTTATGAACACCCAGTCTGGAATAAAAAAATGTTCTCCCTTAAACAGACTTTAGTTATATTATTTGTCTTTAGCTTTCCTTTTCAAGGCAGCTTATTTTCACATATTAAAATTATGCAGCTCTGAAGTCATTAATATTTTCATTTCTAAGAGCTCTTTTCTGTGAACACTGGAATATCACATCTCTTTTATCAATCACTACGTTTTTTCATTCAGACTATTCTTTTTCCTCTCTGTCTTCTTCTTGATTTCATTCTCAGTTCCCATCTTTTATGCCACACCATGTTCATCTGTCAGAACAGAGAAAAAGTAGAGAATGTCAGACAGAATATAGGCTATCTTTTGTGTGAAGATTTGCATGGTTCTCCAGGTGATTTTCTCTTGAGCTTTCAGTATTTTCATTGACAACCTGAAGGGTAAAAAAATGTCTGTACCATGAGTATATGTGTATGAAAGGAAGCTGGGGGTGAAGGTAAAAAGGACTCATCCTTTTCTTGTTACTGAAAGCAGAATGCAGACAGGTATATGTGTATGAGGTATATTTAATTCTTCTAGTTATAAAGGACAATAACACAGTCTGATGTTTTTAACATTGAACTGAAGTAGCTACAGCATCAGTGTGCATAGCTTTTCACCTTTCCCCTTCCCCCTCATCAATACAATTAATGACATTTAGCCATCCAATAAGAAATGGTTTGGGACCTGTACTATGCTGATGAGTATTAGAAAGTTTCAGATTCCAGTAAGTCTAATTTATTCCTCCCATCTGAATGAAGGCTGGATGTTATACAAGTAAAGGTGGAATGTGATGAAACTTTGAGATGAAGCATGTCCTAGTCCTTTGAATGAGAAACTTAATGCTGAAATAGTCTCCATCAGGCCCCTAGGAGAGATTTCTCTCCCCAAATTTAAGCTATAAAAACATTATACGTCTCATCTAATATCAAAGTTTTCCCTATTGTCAGAAGATAAAGACAGATGTCTCCAAATGGGTGTCCATCTTCATAAAATGTCTAACAGAGAGAGGATGACTTGCGGTTGGTAACTCCTCCCTCTCTGGGAGCCTAAAAGTCACCTTAATCGAGTTATTCCAGATGCAGAGGGGGAAAGACAAGTAAGATGAATCCCACTTGAAGTAGGAATTTGCTCCCAGCCGTGTTTGTTCTGGAATACTCCATTCCCCTCTCCTACTCAGAGTCCCATTCACCAAGTAATGATATTCAGAAACTTTTGATCACTTTAGGCTTGCCAAGCCCAAACAACCACAAGAGAGGAAATCAAGTTTCAATGCGCTAAATGAGTTGTCAACAGAAGCTTATTGAAATAAGCTTCTTCTAGAGACTAGTACTGACAATAAGGCTGGAGCCAGAAAGAATCCAGCTTGCCAGTCTGGGTGAGATTTCAGTGTGTTTACTGAATACTTCATTGCTGCTTATAAACAGAGTGTATTTGACAGTGAAATCATCAAAGGACAACAAACATAGACTGCAATAAACATAGACTCCAACAACATTATGTGCATGGAATTATTTTTGTAATAATTCTGGATTACTTCAGTTTTCTTGACTGAAATTATTCCTCTAATCCATTTATGCAACTAGGCTAGAGACTTTTTGATTTTGCTATTACCTATTTCCACTGTCTCCCTCTTAAAAACTGTAGGAATCTGGAGGTGCTGTTACTGTGCAATTCATCTTTTGTAATCTCTTTTACCATCAAAAGAGTCAAACACAGTGCTTTTCATTTGGGGCATTGGATGCTGGCTGTTAGTATTATATTTTGTCACTGTGCAAAAATTTAGTTCTCACTTTACTGAGGTAAACACTAAATGTTTTTTGAAACACTGAAATATGAAAATGGTGAGAACCCTTGAAGACAGAGAAATGTTCCAGATTTTTTTTATGTGTTCAGATTTGATCAGCATTGGCTAATCTTACCCAATTGAAGGGAAGAAAACACTGACTGGCCTGCAGACTAACACAGGGTCTTGGGAAAAAAACCAAGATATGGCTGTGTAACTAAAGATTTTATAATGTATGTTTTGCAAGCAGGGCAAATTAAGATTCCACAAGCATTTCTGATGCTGGCATTTTCTAATTTCTCAGTGCTTGACTTTGCAACTTTCTTATTGTTCCTTAATTGTAGATCTCCGTTTACTTCAATATATCAACATATAAGCATGTTTCATGACCATAAAACTCTTCTCTCCTTTTCCTGCTCAAGAGTACAGAGGGAGACAAGGAGAGAAAGTGCAATTATTGTTCTGCAGATGAATGGTAGTACTTTCAGGCTGGGTGTCCAGTTCATGTCCATGAAGACAAGTGAGACAGAACTGAACTGCTGCACCATGGATATCAGGACAGTGCACTAAATGAGACAGACATTAAAGAGTAAAATAACAGTATTGAAGATATAAAAAGGGCAATGAATGACTGTAAAGTCCAAACAGGATGTCAGCTGTCAAGTGCTCTTAGTCTCATTCCAGTGGCAGTTACCTCCAGCATGGACTGCGGAGACTGTCAAGGAAAGCACCATGTGGATGTGCTTCTTCAGTTCTTTTTCACTTCATTGGTTATACTTCTCACAGAGAAGTTCTGCATGATATGTTTCCAGCAGAGACTGGTGACTGGTTTTACCGATAAAAGCCTGCTCTGGACCAGAAAACATACACAGTTTTCTCATGGAACTACTCCTGTCACGGTGAAAGTCACACTCCAAATGGTCCTAGGAGAGATACAGGCAGCTGTGTCAGATCATGGACCCCACTCTGTCCCTGCACTGAATGAAAAAGACTTTTCCTCCGTGGATCTATAGTGGCTTTCCTGGTATTCCTGGGTTGCATTACGCTTTCATCATGAGAAATGTAGTGTTCACCCCAACTCTTTCATCTAAAGGGCATGCCACTGAAGGTAAGAACAGCATGAAGGAGAGAAATAGCCTGACACAAACTGACAGCACGGTCACGGGACCAGAGAAGTCAGCCCTTTACTGTGCTTCCCAGTTTGAATACCACTCTGAACAGGTATAAGTTTTCTTTCAGCCACACTTGCCTTGTCTCCCTGAGATGCTCTACACTCGGTGGTTGGCGCCACTAAGAATCCAGACAGACAAGCACATACTGAAATACAAGTTGTTGACTACTGCTGATCACAGAAAATTCTGGGTCATATCTTTAAGTTCAGGGACATTAAAATGAGGATGATACAGTGACAGAAACATATGAACCCTTGTTTCCCAGATATCTTGTCCTTTGCAGAGTTATGCTCTGCTTCCTATAATCCCTCTAATATAGAAAAATAAAACTCTATGAGGATCTCTGATGGGCACAAGGGATGACTTCTTATCCTTGCACTTCGCTGATCATGAGCAAGTAAGGCAACATTGCAACTCTTAACAATAATGCTGTATGTTTGTTTTATTAAAATCACAGGAGGATGTGAAAAGCCAGCCTTTTGTTCATCTTGAAATTATACTTTCAAAACCAACTACTGCTTAACTACTAATCTAGACATCCACTCATCCGCAGGCAAACCACTCAGCCAGCTAGAGCTTTGCAGTTGCTTTGATCCACATAAAACACATCAAGCCAGTAAATGAGAAAAGAAAATGCCTCTAAAGAATGGTTACCTTTTGAATTGGTACCGATTATTAGTGTGATGTCAAGTTCCATCTTGGCTCCATGTGGCAAGATTGTGTCACAGTACAAGAAATTTCTACAGGACAATTTTAAAATGATCAGACCTTTAGGTTGTGTGACACAACAGGCATCTTACGACCATCGCTCCTCCATTCTCCACCTGCAGAGGGTTGTTACGAGGTAACTTTGTTGATCTGCGCTGAAGAATTTTACACAGCATAGTATGAAGCCCTTAGCACTAATGCAGCTTTGTAACCCAGCTGCTCCTAAGCAGGATCACTCCTTGACCTCAAAAAATTATGTTTAAAGCAAACTGGATCAGGCCCTCTGTTTTTATTCATTATTCGGTTTCTTACTCAAATATCAACTGTTGGAGTGGCATGACAGAAGGTGGATGATAAGAAATTGATAGCACCACACCAAATTGAGTTCAAAGAATCTATGGTCTTTATTTGTCAGGGTGGAAGTAAAGACTTAGTTATTCCCTGCAAACACAAGAAGTAAAGCGCAACTAATATAACTAATATATTCCTGGCCAGAATACAGAGACAGACTGACACTACATTTTAAAAAAAGGAAAAATAAATTAGAGATAGCAAAACAGAATTAGAAAGAGATAACGGTGAACACAAATACTCCAGTGCTCTTCCCATGATAAAAATGCTCATCAGAGAACATTTCCCAAAGCCTGTAAAACATTGTGCTGTCCAAATCTGTATTCCATGAGAGACCTAGCTCTGAGAAGCCTGTGCTTTGTTGGTTTTCTACACTAACTATTTTTCTAACTAATTTAGACGTCACTTATATACAGCTACTCTGATAGTTACATTTCCTACAGACTGACCAAAGCTAGACAGGCTGAGGAGTCAGCTCAGCATCACTGAAGCTGACCTGAGTTCATGACAAGCTGCAATATTTAGAATTAATAAAGACTTAGCAATCGGCAAAGGTTACTCTTCTTATACTGGGGAAAATGAACACCTGGTAGCTCAGCTATGGGTTTCCAATACCCCTTTTGAGCAAGACTTTGAGTCAAAAACCTCTCACATCAGGGGAGGGAGGGATTCCTGAAACACAGCCATCAGAGGAGCTGTCTGCACAATGCAGCGTATGATAGGTCAGATCCTGAAAGCAGCCTGGTCACTCTGGGGAACTGATGCCAGTTGGCTCACAAAACTGGCTTCCATCACCTTAGCAACTCAGTGGAGTTACATGCCACCAAAGTAGGAATCCCTACATCCTTCCATAGCAGAGATGAGATCTTCTGCATCTTTAGGAGGCTCCGTCCATTTGCATTACACCACTACTGTAGTCACTGAATGGGCCTTTGAAACTCCCTTGCACAGGGGCAGGTGTGTTTTATTCCTATAAAAGGTCTCATCTCCACTGACTTCAGCTCAACTGTGACTTTTCAAAGCAGCAAGCCTTCCTGTGCTGCTGCACACTCTGAAGTGGAGCAGCCTGCAACATTGTCCCAGAGAGATGCAGATTCCATTTGCTGAGCATTTAAATAATGTGTATGTATTCTCTGGAAGCTGTTTTAGGGAAAGCTACTGCTTTCAAAAGGTTCCTTTTTGTTTTCTTATGTAGGTAAAGATTTCCTGACTTTAGTCCTACTGTATGGTCTCCAGTTTCTAAGGAGATAACAATCTTTCTAATCCATTAGGTTATTGCATTGACAGATTTCATATTGGTAGTGGCTTTGTGAATTCAGGAAACTCCTTTCACTTTCTAAAATCAATGTCTTTATTACTTTACCTTCATAAAGTGCCTTCACTAAACAAATTCATTGCTCTCCCTTACATATGCATCCATTCAATTACTGTAGAATGTGACCACATTCTGTCCTTTAGTGTAGGTTTGTTGGTGATGAGTGGAGAGATTAATGTTTATATGTCTTTTAGCTCATTTCAGAAAATACTTAGACTAATGTATATCAGGCCATGATCTTCTCTCAATGACCAACTCCTCTAACACTCACCTTTCTATTTCCCACTTTCCCTCTCTTCTTTCTTCCAGACCTCAATTTTCCCTCCTAAAGAGCCATGTCTGCTTCTCAAGCTAAGTCTTCTATAACTTTTTGAGTTCAGCTGGTTCACTTCCTGAAACAGTTGCTAGGCAAAGAGGAAAACGAGGAAGATGTCTCAACACAAAACTCTACATATCTGAATTATGTGGATTAGAAAGAAACCGATGCCTCACTTTCAACATTTTCAGAGGGTGAAATGAGGTGAATATGAGATACATAATCCTTGTAATTCCTTTTGAAGGGCTTACTGTGTGGATCTGCTGTTCAATTACCTATAGGCCAGCAAGAAGATTATAAAGGGAAAGAAATTCCTGTGATATACAAAGGGACTTTAACCTGAACTACAACTGAGAAGATTTTGCAGGCTGGGCACTATGTCTTTTCTCAAAAGAGGAAAGATGGACTTTTCCCCCGTAGATCCACAGGTTTTATCTTAATTCTGTCTCCTGTGTTTTCAAAGTCTTACATTAAGTGGGAAGTGGCCACCTCACTCCTACCCTCTCTCTTCTTTCATATGAATCATGAAGCATAAACTTTATGTAGATCCACTGCAAAGACAGATGTGTTATTAGCATTTCCTCGGGGCTTGATCTCAGAAGCTGGGCTGAAATAGGAGGAAAAATTCTTTTTCTCATTATTAAGGAGTGCCATCACCTCAGGGGAATTTTTTGATCTCCTAGAGCAGGAGAAGCGTCCGGTTTTGCTAGATGAAATCCAAATGTTGGTCCCTCTATGGCACATAAACACAGAGGTTTGATGTTTCATGTAGGAAGCACGTTATTTGTGACACTCACAAACGGATAGCCAGGATCATCAATCTGCCGCTTCCACAAACAACAGTTATTCTGGTGGTGCAACACCTCACTAAATCTGGGGATGTCCTCACCTGCCTCTCTGTAGCCACAGGGATAACAAGGAACATGTGAGCACTGCAATAGACTACACTTGCCTGCATGCTTGCAAGGGTTTAGTACTTCCAGACTAAAATTCATCCTTGTGGAGTAAACCAGAGGAGGACTTCAGCTTAGCTACAGTAAGAATTTGCCTGTAAGAAAGTTGTTTTTATCCAGAGTGGCAATAGGTAATCATGCATCTGTGTCACAAGTTCTCGTTAGTGTTGTCTCTACTATTTGCTGGGACGTTTGCCTTTGCAGAAGAACTGAATTTTTGCTTTTTACACTTGGAGTACTGTAGCAGCCAAGGGGGCCAAGCTGTGGGACGATACTCCAGTGGCCCCCTAGATACTACTAAATACCCCCTAAATACTGAGACTGTAAGCAGCATTCCCTGGTCTTCAAAGACCTCTTTGCCCTTCCCAGCATTTGCAGGCTTTAGCCTGTTCTTCCAGACCAGCATCCACAGCTATGCTGCAGATCAACTCTGGAAAGAGGAGGACAGTGCTCCAGCTCTGTCTCTTCAGCTGACTGCAGCTCTTTTATGCTTGGCTGCCTCTGGGTTTGTTTTCATAACTCAGCTGTTTGAGCATCATTAAAGTGGCTCTGACTGGAGCCTATGATAAGATAGCAATCAGCATAAGAACCGAACTGACTCCCTCCACAAATGATATTTGCCTGTACTGTTATGAGAATAATGAAGCTGCTACTGTAAGGTTCCCAGGAGCCAGCTGACAAGGAGAGGGCATCAGTCTTCCTAGAAAGATGAATGGAAAGCCACTTTGCAGGACTTATAGTCTAATATGATTACCTCTTGTTCAGTTTTGGATACCAATATGCATTGCATGTTTCAAGCAAATGTTGCATACCGGGTTACAGTTCCCACGAAGCAAAGTCAAAACCAACATATGGTGGCAGTGGGTATGTCCAAGCTTTCTTGAAGCTTACGATTCACACAAATGTGTATGGTGAAAACCATCTTTTGTATTATGTACTAAAAAGTATCTGGATCTTGGTGTAGCAGAGGGTCTGCATTTTGGAAGACCAGATGCAAACAGCATAGGGCTCCAGTGTCAGGATGTTTCTTTAACGTGACAAAAAATTTTGCTATTCACAAATTCTCCAGCTGATTTTCTGTAATTCCAAATAACATGGCACAGGTACTATGGGACTAATTGTAGCTTGCTTTGAATTGAAAATATTGCTGCTGACCCACCGTACAATTCAATGGCACAGGTACTGAGGGTGGGTCACATCAGCATTTACTGATGCAGAGAAGAGCTGAAATGCTGGGGCAGGGCTGCACTGGCCTAGCTGGCCCAGCATTTGCCTGTATTGATTCTGGCTCTACTAGCTGCTCCTTTTCATTAATATCAAATATAAATGTAAAAGAGGAGATCAAAAAGCAGAGGCTTGCACTCCTGCTCTGTCTGCAAAGGGATGCCTCAGAACATCTTAATTTGAACTATGCAGATATGATTAGTCAATCTGTGATAGAAAGCAAAATCTTCCTTGTTTACAACCTGCAGTGCACCATTGGAAGCTCTCTCAGGCTCCAAAAAGCCACTTCTAACCTTTTCACTAACTTCAATGAAAATAAGGGGGTGTTTCCTTCTTTCTGACAGTAATCTACCTCCTCCCAGCACACTGCTAATTGATGCTTATCAACTGCTCAAGAGTCTCATTGGCAGAGTTCAGAAAAATATTATCTTGAAAGAATTTTCCAACAGAAAACCCAATTTTTGTTTGTATGGATTTTTTTTTCACATATTCCTCACTAGACCTCTCACTTCCTACCCCAACACGACCATGATGATTATTAAAATTTCTCTGCAGACAAATATGTTTGGATATTTCCTGACAATCTGATGCTGCTAAGTCTATGCCTGTTGATCCTTGACTTTAGGTGGAGTCCTCAGCCACCTCTGGCTTCTTTGTCTTTTCTCAGCATTGTGGTGCCAGGGGCACTGATGCTACATGGTTCTTTCTTTAAACTGAGGAGGACATTTACCTTTTCAACAGTTCCACCTCCAAGAAAGACCTGACTTCAGCTTCATGCCTTATATTTTCTTCCTTTCCCTACCAAAAATTTAAGTCCCTTTCTCTGTGCCTCCTCTTGCTACTGGTTTCAATTTGCTCTGTCTCCTTACTTTTTCCTAGAAGGAGGAAGCTGCAGCAATAGCATGAAAAATACTCCACAGATACTCTAACACTAGCCTCTTGTGTAAGCACCTGAGTGGGCTGCAGCTCAGTCAGTTCCCTTTTCCTTGTCTGACTTTAGATAAATTAATTCTACTCAGAACTGAAAAGGAAGTTAAGGACTTAAAGTAGAACATAGGAAGATTCTGCAATGCTCAAAACTGCTACTTGTCTGATGTTAAACTTTCCTTAGTTTTTAACATTTAAATCCCCTTCTCACTCCATATCCTGCTTCTGGACCTGGCCAGAGATGTCAGAGTCTTGACAGGGCTTTTACTGGAGCCCCACCGGGATTCAAAAGCTTGTCTATTGTCTGTATGCCTGGCCAAAGCAGTTGATGTGCTGCAAAACCTTTACCAGAATAGTCTTTGCAAAACAAAAAGCACTTCACTTTTTTCCAGCTGCCAGTGGGCAAGCTCTGCAGCAAACACTCACCCAGCAAGAGGAGTGTCTGTGAACTGTGTAAGAGCCACCTCTCCACAGCTCTGGGACAATACCCAAAAAACGTATCTGAGCTCTCTGCAACCTGTTTATTGAAGCTGCTCCTTCTGGCATGAATTTATAAAAGGTTCACGGGGCCAGAAGAGGCAGTAGCAACGAAACTGCCTTTCAAGCTCATGTTTCTCATTGGAAAGAAGAGTCCTGTATTTAAGCCCCTCTTCCAAGGACAGTTTCTGTGTTCCTGGTTGTGACAAATCCATAGAACTAATCTGAAGCGCAGATGAAACATTTTGTCATAAGCATCCTGACAACTAGGCTATAAGCTCCACAGAGGAGAGGAAAATAAAGACGCTTCCTTGTTCTCCGTGTTTCTTTATTGGCTGCCTCACTTGGCTCCTTACTCAGGCTGGTGGTTGACTTCAGTCTCATCCAAAGACTTTGTGCTCCTCTGCGGTGGGTTAGCCTTGGTCAGCAGGCAGTTTCCCAGCCAGCCTCTCTCACTCCTTTCAACAGGCTGTATGGAAATACCTGCTCTCTATGGAGTATACCATGTATCTAGCATGTAAATACCACAGTCCTCTCCATGTTTTGGAGGGGAACCTCTGCACCTGGAACACCAGAGCCTCCAACAGCCCCTGGCCCGTGGAGCTGCTAATGCCTTCATACAGGGCAAACAAGTGCAGTGTGGGCACAGTTTCTAGGTCCCACACTTTAAAATAGGGATTAAAACTTTCCTATTATTTAGTGGTACCATTTTAAACAAATTAGTCACCCTTTGTAAAGTGTTAGGGTAGGAATTGCCTCTTGCTCTGTACATGGATAATATTTAGCTTTGTGAATTCAATAATTATGTTGGAGTCCTAAAGTGCACTGTAATATAAATAGTAACAAGGAGTACATGAATTCACCTCCTTTTCCTTCCCACCTGTTTTTCACAAACAACTTCAGAGACAAGATCACTGGAGCAAACAAAGAAATGTTCATGCATGTCAGAAGAGCATAGCATAGCAATGTATGACATCTGCTCAAATAAAAGCAGCATTTAGGTGAAATTTTGCATATTCTTAGCAAACTGATCAGACAACGATGCAAATTAAGGATTATCTACAGAAATTATTCACCAGCAAACAAACGAACAAAAAAAATGCTTTCTGTGGGAAGTTCAGGAACAGGAAAAGAAAAAAAAAAAGTCAAATCCTTGATGCTGTTCATCTAATGAATTATTCACTGTGAATTAACTAAACACCAGTTGTATTTATACAGCATTTAGTAACATGAAGTGATGTGCAAGCATTATCTTTGTCTACAAAGAAAAGCTGGATGGTTTAAACTAAATCAGAGCTTAAAGATATGAACAAAACACATCATCTGACCCACATAAAATTGGAATTGTTTCTTATTTTTCATTTTAAACCTGGATGCTGAACACTTCTGAAAATTTCATCACTATACAGTTTTTCCTCCCGTCTCCAGCGTAAATGTAAAGGAGAGTTATTGATGCAAAGTTTATACATCTTTTGTTAGCTGTTATTAGAGTTTCATATGCTGCTGACTATGCAGCACTACTGCTCAGACACTGGGTGCTAACAGACTCAGGTTCAACAGTACATATTGCTGAAGTGAATAATACTCAATTACAAACTACTGGTCTCAGAGCTAGCATGGGAGTGGCAGGAATAAAAATCCTGAGACTCTACTACTGGACTTGTGGGTCATAGTTCTGATATTTCAAGTGAAAAAGAAATGAGTAATGGCACATTATCATTTATTGTATTTGCTCATCAAACAGTCATGTAGTTTTATTCCCCAGATTTTGCTCTCAAAAAATTCTTTTGCAACTACTAGACACATTCCTGAAAGCGCAGTGCAACACTTGCCAGCACCTTGGCAAAGCAGTCACGGTACGCAGCTGCGAGATGAGAGTGGCCATTACATAAGCGACCATATTTTGTGATGGATGCCAGAGCATGTACATCTTTTCTTTTTTTAAGGAGCTGGAAGTTAAAAAAAGATTAGGAACACAAATGTCCTTTCCCTTTTCTTTCAAGCTCCAAAGTGGGGTGGAGGATGCTTCTCAGGTCCATTTCTCTCTTGCTTGGCCTTCCTGAATTTTCTACCAGATCCTGATACTGTTTCAAGCTGGTGACTGACCTCTATCCCACTGTGCTTGTCAGTGCGGTGCCCACAGTGGGCTGGAAATAACCATGGCACCATCAAGACACTGGGCTCCTGCAAACTTTTGTCTCTCCCTGATACCAGCAAGAACTTGAGTAGCTGTTCTGCCCAGCACCACCTGGGCTTCTTGGCCACGGTCTCTGCCCAAACAAAGAAGGTAAAGCAAACTCTGCCCACCAGCACTTATAAATGAATCATGCAAGAGAGGCAAAGCAAGGCCGTAGGGAGGTGACTTACTGATGACAAAACAGAAATTGATAACAAAGTCACTCTCTTAAGTCCCTCTGTGATGTGCTAGCCCCCAAGGAGTCCTTTTAATTTGTGACAAAGCTAGAAAAGTCTAGGAAAGAGAGTATCTGGCTGACGGATCCTCCAGGTTATAATTAATGCTGAGTTATTTCACTTCCATAAGCTTTCAGAAAAAAAAAAAAAAAAGAAAAATGAAATGGATAAATGGTCTTGAATGAAAGCAACAGTATTTTCTTGAGTGATTTCATGGGGACAAAAAATTTTCTTCCTACTTCCATGTACTCCTAGCTAGGTAAAATTCAGTCAGCTTCTGAATGCAGGAAAATGTTTTCCAACCCAACTGTCTGTCACTCCTCCTCATTCTTAAGCATTTTCTTGGTCTCATCCTTAGGTGCCCCAGAAATGTTACATTTTTCTTATTTTTGTAATCACTAACTTCTACCCACAGCCTCAGAGTGTGAGAAGTGAAAAATTACACATGAGTGCAAGTGCTCATCTGTGCATGGGCACAGATTGAGCCTATTCCAGGAGAAAAAGTATGAAATGGAAACAGAGATTCAGAGCTGCCACAATCCTTGAGGCACCGTATTGAAATTCTGGAGAGCATAAGCCAGCTCCTGCTTTGTGCTTGGTGAACAGATGAATAGAAATCAGAGGACAGCATCCACCTGAACACATGCATGTCTCTGAGTCAATGACCAGAAATGGGTGCTTCTAGAGTGCCTTCTCAGACTTAAGAAGGAGTATAAGTCAAGTGAAGCAGGGCTGAAAGTGTTTACCTCTCTGCGTGGACAACAGGTTTCCACACAGCAAGTGCCTAGAGCTAGTAGGATAAATCCAGCCCCTATGCTCTGATGGCACCAGGGCAAGGTACCCATCCTCATAAGGCTGCTGTACCAGGTTACAAATACCTCTCCCTCGCCATCCATGGGGAGCTGATGCTCAGTGAGACTGATGGATGAAGCATTTGTCAGCGCCCTGAACTTGGTGGTGGGGGTGGGGAGGAGTGCAAGAGAAGGAATGTGTCCGTGGGAAGCACCTAAGCACTTGCTTTGGTGAACTGAGTGACCCTAGTTTGGTACTGGGGGCTTTGTTCAGGTTAAAGAGGAAGCCCCTAGCAGAGACAGTTACAAACACCGCCAGTCCCATGAAATTTCCTGTTAGTCAATATGGAGAGAAAGATTTCTTTCCTGCCATTGCTTGGTCAGTCTGTATAGACAGTAAACATTTTGGAATAAATTGTTTTTAATACACTCCATACTCAATACAGGTAAACAGGGGGAGGAAGAAGAGTTAATTCCAGGCAGGGTCAGTTGTTGCTTTGGTACTAATTAATTGTAGAAATGGAGCAAAATAGGTATCTAAATCTGCCTATCACAGAAATATTTGAAAGGTTGATCTACATCTTGTCATTTGAGTATCACACAGCAACACAGGTACCTAAGAGGCTGTTGGTACTGTCCACTGAAGACCGTTCAAGACAAACAACAGAGACTGACAACCCACTGGGATTATAAGTTTCATTGAGTTAATCGGATTCTTCACAACGAGAAAAATGCCACTGCATCCACAGAAAGGAACATTGCTGTCCTGCAGGCAGCTATAAGGAGGATTTGGTTATGTATTTCAATGAGAGATTTAAAATTAGACTCATCAGTTTTCAGAAATCTCACTCATTTAAATTGTCACAGCTCAGTAGCCCTGGCATTTAAAGTAGAGAAGTGTAAGACTCATCAGAAAAACTCCTTACTAATTTATCAAAGAACAGGAAAAGAGCAATTTTTTAGTGAAAAAACTCTCTCCTCTGACTTAGCTCCCGAACACCAAGCAAAAGGACACTTTGGTGTGGTTGCTGCTAACTTTGTCAGGTTGACAGAGAGAAGCCAGATTATCTGCTGTTAACTTTTTGTGCTGATGAAATCAGGGAAAGACAGGGTTAGGCAAAGAGGAAAGGCTAGTTCAAAGGAGAAAGACTCAAAATTCAGCTTTCTCTGGTCAGCTGTAGCCCAGCTCCCGCACTGGAACTCTTCTGAAGGGTGAACAGCACCTTTGGGAGCAAATTTCTCTAAACAGCCCACAGTCTTTCCCCAGTCCCACTCTGACTGGCTAGTACCACAACAATAGGTCTTCTGAAAGACAGGTGAAAACATTTGTCCTGGCCATGGTAGGAACTGAGCCGCTCTGCTAACATTGGCAGTCCCAGGGTTTAGCTGCCTGCATGGTGACTGACAGTGGCCAGGTTCTTCACCGGGAGCTTGGGAGTTTCTACATTAATTTTTCTATCTTCTTACTCCCAAAAGCAGACCAAATTTTTTCCAAGAAGGCAAAAATTCTAAGGTCAATAATATAACTGAGGTACTAAAATTTAGAAGATACTGTATTCTTTGTGTTGCTGTGGACCAGCTGTAACCAAAACTGAGACAAGCTCTGGTTCTGCCATTCAGAAAGCAAACTCAACCTCAGACCTTATACCAAATGCTTACCAGATACCTCTCAAAACTGCCACAGACATTCCACAGACCATCTATTCAGATGAAATTCTACAGAATAATTTATTTTTGTACACATAAGTCACTTAACAGTCTTTTCTGTTGTTTCTTTTCAAAGTCATTTCTCTTCTCCCTGTCCTCATAAACCATTTTGTCAGTATCCTCTCATCTAACCTAATCTCTTATAAGAAGATTGTTCTTCCTCTCAAATTCACAGTTATTGAGGGGCATGTATCTACCACTTCGCAGTCAAGACACTCAGGGACCAAGTTTTGTTGGTCCCCAACAAAAGGGCTCCCAACAGAAGGGTTCCTTTTTGTTCTGTTCTTGTAAGAAAAAAAAGAACAGATGTTTCTACCTGTTTCAAGGTAAGGAGACATTATTGTCATTAAGATGCAGGTTCTTGATTGAAATGAAATAGACCCTGTTAGAATATTTTCATTGTAAGATTGTGTAGAGGCCTCAATCAGGGACTCTGGCAGCATTCACACAGGTAATTAAAAGATTTTACGAGTGTATGGTCTTGTAATTGGACTCTAATGGCTGGATGTTTAGGTCTGAATCCCGGTGAAGTAAAGTAAATTCACATACCCACACAGCTCCAGGGGTTACACTGAAGTTAAAGTTCAGAATGAGTTAAAAATTTCATTTGAAAGAATAAATGGACATAAAAGATCTGGATAAGAAATACCACAGCATCGGGAGAATAATATTTTAAGATTGTATTCAGATCTGAGCATTATGGTCTAAACTGAGTAAAAATCCTGATAGCCCTGCATATTTGCTGAGCAAATATTTTTACAGTTGTATTAGGAAAAAAAATGATTTATTTGGATAGGCTATTGAAATATAGAGGAGATTCATGAATTTAATATTCTTTATAATAATATCGATATTTCAAGAAAGGCAAGGAAACCACCAGCAAGAATCAATAGAATTGTCAGACACTAGGTTAGAAACAGAAAGACCTCCACTGAAGGAAAAGCTAACATCTGCTAATTTGTCTTTAACTAGTGCTACTGTGATACCACTTTCTTTTGGCCTTAGACATATCTTTCAGTCATGTTTATATGCAGCTTTTACAATGCAAAACCTTCTGGGGTGACTAAAAAACAACCCTCATGTAATAAACTGCTGCAATAAAGGATTTCTGCCAGTTCCAGTGGTCATTTTGTGAAAATATCTCAGCACCTGAAGGTTTTCAGTGCATTATTATCTTAGAAACTAAGGAATGCACTGGAATTTACATTTTATAGGTGAAGACAGAGAAGTGGAAAGAGGACTTGTGGCCAGCTGGTCTCTCCCTCATGTGAAATGTGAGAGGAAAAGCAGATTACCAGACCTGCGAAGTAAAAAAGCGCTGCCTAGACTGAAGGCCAGATACAGTCAGTGCAAGTGAAGAGACTTGCTTTCTTTGGAAAACTTTCTATGGAAACAAAATCAGAAATTTAGGGGAGGAATTCAAATATGTGACACAAAACGTCATACACCAGCCTAACCCTGGAAACACTTCCAACATCCACCTTCAGGACTAGAAAAGGTATCTTTAGAGTGTCTAATGCATTGAGAAAGAAATTCAAAGCAGAGAACAGCCACCTCCCTGTATCTGTACCCTATCTACAGGCCAATTACAAGAGTAAGCCCTGGGAAGTGGTGTATGTGTGGGATCACATCCCATGAGGGTACCAGATCCAAATGTCCCACGTTTTGACAACACCTAGGCTGGAGAGCAGAGGCAGCAGTCTGGAAAGGACAGGATTGCTCAGAGGAGGACTTGGTCACTCATCCAAAGTAATATCCCTTGTGCAGATCTTCACTGCAGGACGAGGAAGAAATACAGGCAGGCCTTATGCCCAGCATTTCATACCAATTACCATGAGCAGATTAGAAGCTGGCTGACTTTCTCCAGAGGATGTCTATGCTCGTAAATGCCGCTCATCTCCTTCAAATTTTCAGGACCTTTTTCAGGGTTATAAAGGAGGTTTGTAGAAAAGCATAGACTGAAAGCTGAGTTGTGCAAGCCCTAAACCACCCCCCTTCATATACAAGGCCTGCCTTTTCCTACATACATAATCAGTTTCCAAATATCAGACATGTAGCAGGTTCCAGCAGAAGTATTTCTAAGCCAGGTAGGAACTTACCTAGTTCACATCCATTTTATTGGAAATCATGTGCCTGAATATACCAGGACTTTGGAAAATTTTGCTACCTAGTTTTAGACTGTACATTTTTGATTGCAGTTGGAAAAAAAACAGAATGAACAAAGTACTCCAACCTGGAGTCCTCAATCTAGTATAGAAACATGAAGATCTCATACAAATTTCTTCATCTCTGTGACGTACTTATTTTTCCCAACTTCCCCCCTGCCCTCCCTCAAGCGTTTTTAAGTATACCTGCTTTGTTCCTAGTCTCAGCTAGCAGGGTACTTTTAAGAAAAAAAGAAAGGAAAATCTGATAGTGCCTTGAGTGATTGATTTTTTTCCTGAAATGGAAGTGGATTTTTTAGTGAAATTTGAGATCGATATTGTATTTATTTATTCAGTTCTGTCTTTGGTCCTTGGCTTTTAGACTTAGACAATTTGTTAAGAAGGCTGTTGAAGATTTTACAGTGGGATTTATTATGCACTTCTACAGATTTATTTCCTGTTAGATAATTTGGTGGATGTTTCATGTAGTGCATGCTGGATAATAATACAAAAGGACACCATGCCTGTAAAATTGAGCGGAGTCTTTATTAGTAGAATAATTTACAGAGACATTGCAGCTGCAGTTGGCAATCTCACCCTGCATATCCTGACTGACTTCCCAACACCTTTTCATAACTGTCCTCCCGGCTGTGTCCTCCAAATTTCATGCACTGACCACTCACCCCTTCCTCCTGTATGTACTATTCATCCATTGTCTGGAGACAAGAGAAACTGCTGCTTATGTCAGTGTCCAAGGCTGTGACTGGTAACAAATAATAAAAGAAAAGCAGTGGCAGTAAAGTAATTAAAGGTAAAGGGCCAGATGGAGTCAGGTATAGCTCTTGCTCACCCCAACGCAAAACCAAGATGCACAGAAACAACACAAGCCTCTGGTACTGGAAAAAAAAACAGATGAAGCAGCAACATCCTTTTACTTGGACTTACTCCTTCCCTTACTCCCTCTGACCCCTCTCCTTTCTGAGGGCATCTGGCAGCTGGAGCTTAAAGCAGCACAGCTGTGTCTGCCAACTGTCAGCTGCCAGAATGATGGTAAAAGGTAAAAGCATTATACCCAGTCACCTCGCTCTGCTCACTCATGAACTTAAGGAAATCTTGAAGGACCACTATCACCTTCTTGTCACCTCAACATCAGTCATGATCGGTAATTATCAGCAGTGCTAACACGAGGGGCCTCAGTAGGGTCAGCACCACAGCTGAGAGTAAGTCTGGCACATCCTAGAGGAACACTTAGGAGAAAAAGAGTGGATGAGTGCAGTACAGAATGAATGCTGTTGTCCTGAACCCAAGGGGAATTAGCAATACAGGATCAGTCCAGTTGTTTTTCCCCTGCCTGACACAGTTTCAGAAAGTGTAAGGGTATAGATGAGAGGCAGCCCTTATGAACTGTTGGCAGTATATTCTTGTTTTGCCACATCTGAATGACCAAACAGTGCATAAAGCAGAGGGATTCGAACACTGCAAGCCACTGCACTGCAGGGTAATTCTTCCGGAGCCCTGCTCTGAATCTTTCCTGTGTCCTTGGGGCTTTCTTCCGGTGCTGTGCATTTGGCAGCACAAAGGAGAGCAGAAATGTCCAAATGACTTGGAGTTGCCATCCAGGCTGTGTTTGTTGCTAAGCATATTGCTGGAGGCTTTGGAGCAAGCCCTAATTAGCTTCAAAATGCAGCCCATGTCTTCTCTTACAGGACTTCAGGGCAGCACAGAGTCTTTAGCCAGATTTGAATAAGCAAGCAGTGCTCACGGGAGCAGTCTTAGCACCACAGCACAGCACACAGGGAGGGTTTCTCAGCTGGGCCCAGGCTAGCAGCCAGTTCCTCTACCAAAATCAAACTCCTTGGATACCAGTGAGCTTTATACTCCAGTGATGCTCTGATGGTAGGCTTTTAAATAACTGTGGTGTAATGGAGTATGCTGGTAAAATTGAAACCGAATCTGACCCTTCTAAGCATGGCCTGGGTTTTTCAGTGACGTCTAGTTTCCCTCAAAGAGCATGGAGAGCACAAGATGTGTTTTCTCTGAAGGAAGAGTATGGATGGAGAAGGGGCATGTACCTAACACAGCTTGTGAAGTCCCACTGAGGCAGTGCAGTACATCCAAGGAGCACACTGGTGCTGGGAAGATACCATTGGTGTGTCCAGGTCCCACCCCTCTGACAGGTCCTCCTTTATGGAAATGAGCAAATGGCAAGCTGATCTCAGAAGGAGGATCTGGGCTCACCTGGGGGACAAAATAGTAGAGACCCTGAGAACCCACACCTGCAGAGAGCAGTCCATGTGAGGGAAACTTGGGTGTTCAAGCAATTAGAGGAGGCAGTATCATCTGCAGGGAAAATCTGCAGTAACTGTAAGACAGAAGCTAATGTTGATCCCCTGGGTCAGTCCTATCTGCTAGGCTATTTTCCTCCATGGATACAACCTGCCTAAATTTGGCATATTACAGAGCATCAGGAAAATACTTGTCTTATCAATTCATATCTCTCTTCTTTTCCTAACCATCTGATCACTGTAGAGTGCAAGCCCTGTTACTAAAGGATTACAGTTTTGCTTCATCCTGCACACCCCAGCTTCTCCCCAAGTCTCACTGAGCTCCCAATGTTGCTTTGTTACAGCAGGCATCATCCTGGGCAGCACAGAGATGCTGCTGCTCCCCACAGAAACAGTGTTTGGCATGATCTGGCTCTGCACTGCTTTCATCAAAGTGCAAATTGCTTTCCACTTTCCCTCAGTGATTCTTCAGGCCTTCTCCCCCTCTCCACAGTGTGACTCTTTTCTTTTTTCTGGCACACATACAGTAAGGTAGGCACACAATAGATAAAGCAAAAGCTAATTGCAAGGCGTGTTAAACACAATAGATGTGCTGGAAATCTATATATCAATACCGATGGGCATCCTTATGTGCACTGCATGGCTAAGCACCTTTGATAAGAGGCTGGACTGGGAATATTGCACAGACAAGAATGGACTACTAGTTGCAACCCCCAAAATAACTAAATAAAGGAGACAGGCTTCTGGGTCTGTTCATTATTCTTATAATCCTAAGTCAACAAAAACTCAAGGCTGTGGTGGGGATAAGACACTGTCCCACTGCCCCTCTCCTACCTTCCAATTACAGTTTTGGATTAGTGCACTGAGCTGCTTAGGGTGGTTTGGCCAGGACCCAGGCTCCAAAATCACTCATCCCTGACAACTGCTGAAGTCTAAACGGCAGCAGCTGGGAAATCTTGGAGCTGGGCTGGCAGCCTGCCTGGAGAGCAGAGGCAGTTTCTATGTCTATATCCTACTCCTATGAGAGCTGGGGGCTCTCCTGCCTTCTGTCCTTCACCAATGCCATGTGCCCACAGCAAGGGAAGCAAGATGGACTGAGGGAAAAGAATAGATGAAACAAAGGACACTGTGGAAAGTCACCATGGAGAGTGGTAAGATATCTGCATCCCTATAGCTCCAGCCCTACAACAGAGTCCAGAAGTATGTGGACATGGAAAGACACAGACTGAACAGTCCCTCTGTATTTAGTCCAGAGGAAACTGGAAAAACAAGAAGGAAAAAAGAATCTTGCAATAAGAGCATAGCGTGTTCAACTGTGTGTCTGTGCTGTAGCTGTAGATAAATGTAAAGTGGCAGCTCCTAAAGACAATCTAGTTTTTACATTCCGATATTGTTGGAACAATTACATCACTCTAAGGCATTACCTTTTAAAACCCTGCACTCTTCTACAAAGTTGGCAAAGATGGTTTTTTATTATATTTGCTCATTATAATCAACAACAGAGTTTCCAGGGAAAACAGGGAGATGGTAACCAGAAGGAGCAGATGAAAAGTGGATTTTTATCAGATTGCTTTCTTGAAGGATTCATTTTCTGGCCATAATGGTACATGGCATTTCCCAGCACCTTCCCGGCAAAAGGAAACTCATCCCGCCTGGGGCTGACAGAGCCAGCACAGGCACTGCTCCTAGCCAGAACCCCCAAGTCATTCTGCATGGTCACTGCCACTTCAGTTAGCAACTCTCCCCCATTTTGATCATGACAGGTCTTTCTGTGAGCTCAGACAGCCCGTTCTTTGCCATAAAGTGGCTCGAAGTATAATTTAATGAGGCAAGAGATGGTTCTCCTCAAGGGGCTTTTGAGCAGCCCTTTTAAAAAGTCCCAAACACGACACACAGGGAAAGACAGTGATGCCACTGAAAAGGGACTATTATCTGGTTTGGTTACTTCCTTTTAATTGTCTAGTTCTGTCACTTTTGATGTGATCTATCAGTTAATTTACCAGTAATGATGAAGATTTCTGTCCTACTAAGTTTGGACAAGTCAGACAGGAAAATAATGCCCATCTTTTCAGATCTATTTACAGTGGTCTTTACATGAAAACAAACAGAAGTGTGTGTTTGCAAGATAATGTTGAGAAAAACAGACAGGTGATACAGAAGCTGAATATAATGAGCCAGGCTGATCTCAGCTCTAACTACTCTAGTTTTATTGGGAATTATTGGTGCTCTGCAACTCCAACACTCTCCAACACCTTGAATACCTAGCATTTTCATAGATCATGTTAGGATCTTAAATTAAGTCAGAACAGTAATGTAAATATATCTCTGTGATAGTGAGGGCACCATAACCATTCCAGAAAAGCTTCTTTTTATAATCTGACAGCATATTGACTGAATAATTGTGAAGTAGAACTTGTTAACAGTGGAGGGGCTTATTCTTTTAATGCAGCTAACGTGTTTCTTCTTATAGGTCCATTACTGATATATTCTTTAAAAAAATAAAAATCACAAATTCAATCTGCCTTCGCAGCAGAACTGTTGTGAGACAAGGATATTTTATTCTACACAAGTGCTCAGCTGAGGTGGAGACAGGTTCCAACTTCCCCTGTAGTCCCTGTTTTATCCTTCTCTATTCAAGAGCTGGCACCAGCTAGGCCTCTACAGTACTGGGGCTTCATAAAATAGGGGTTTTTCCCTGAGAGAAGGGACTAAGGTCTCCCTCTGCCTGCAGCTGGGCCACCACACATTACAGTCTCCAACACATGGTGAGAGACATCAGCCATTCCAGAAGATAGGTGGATCAAACTCAAGACCAAATAGATCCATAGGAATCCGAAATGCGAGGCAGATTGAGTTACTTATCTGGATGCATCACGTGGGAATCCACACACTACATGGTACAGAAAAACACTGAAGGAAGCTCCTTCCCTGTCTTCCCTCTACTACTGTATAGGCGCATTTCCAGGCAAAGTTTTGCTGTGAGTGTAAATGTTCCAGTGATGTTTGGTAATAGCAGGTTTCCATTAAAGAACTTTATCAGGAAATCCAAATGGCCAGCCAATGCAGTGTTTCCTTTTCTCTGAAGACGTTATAACACACACAGGCAATGCTAACTCTCCAGGCTTTGTTTCCTCCCCTCCTGCCACATGGCACAGCTTTTACTTGTCATGCCAAGATCTGATATCTCCATGGCAATCTCCAAGTAGTCCTTTGCTCCCATAGTAACCCACACTTCAGCCAGGCCTTAGTCGAGGGCGTTGAAATGTGCGTTGACCATGCCTCTGGAGGACAACAGTCACACTTTCTTCTTTATTTCACAAGGGAATACATTCCCCATTTCTTCCTCTTTACATGCAAATTGGCAGCACTTAAGAAAAAGATAGATTATACCAGCAGTGGACATCCAGCTTTGAACTCCTGTCTCCCTTTACTGTTTGCAGCCACATCACTCCTAGCCATAATGTCAAGGACAACACCCCATGGAAGTAGTAAATGCTTCTGAAAATAAAGCGCTTTAGACATGAGTTTCACCTTCAAGTATTAACACAAGGGAGGAACAAGACCTCATCGGCATTTGGAAGAGCACTTGGAAGAGTCCTGTAGGAAAAGGGCAGCCATATGCTTATCCAGGAACAAGGAGTGTGGGGAAGACGGGAAGGCAACTCAGAACTTTCCTTTCCTAATATGATACCAAAACAAAAAATAATCTCCATGAGCGTAGTGTATCAGGGGCTTCTATTTGACAAGCCAAATGAAATATGAGAAGCTTCGAAGCAGGATGGCAAGCTTTATCAGAGAGGAAATGAGCACAGTGAATATCTGGCTGTCACCAGGAGAGGAAGAAGGTGCCAAGCCCGTATCTGCTCCCAGCACAAGGAGCTGATGAGCTGCCCTGAATGACAATAGCTCTCATCAGAGGAGGATACAAAGTGCCTGGGAAGTGATAAAAAAGCAGCCAAGCATTTCATTATCCTAAGTGCATCCCCTCATTATATTTTCTTTTAAAAACAACTTTTGACCAATTTTAATGCAGATGAGAACTTGCCGGATTGACAGCCCTGGAGACTAAAGACCTTCCTCATTATCTGTAGCCAAGACAAGGGCAATAAAGCATCCCTCAAGCTCTTTCCACTCTGGCAATGTGCCTTCTGGCCAGCAGGATATGGAGCGGAGGGAAGAGAGCTCTTTCTGAATGCATGCTCAGTTCTTTCTTCCTGCATGGGGCTACCTGCTAGCCAGATCAGACTGTAGCCCATAAGGAATGTATGGAGGACACTATTTCAATTTTATATTACAATAATATAAGTCCTCAAGTAATCTGCAGTATGTGGTGGCCCGTGTTTCACAAGTACGGTGCCAAGAGAATAAGCACTCTATGAGCCAACATCTCACCATGAGCTGGATTCTTACCATCAGACTAGGAAAAGTTTAGGGAGAAAACCAGGTCCCGGCTCTGCCCAAGGGTAACATATTGCTAAGCAGCTGGTGGGTAACTTCTTGGCTCTGAACAGAGCAGGACCCGCTAGTCTCCACAAAGGTGCTGACTTAAGGTAAAGCTGAGATTTTCCCTTTGCATGAGCAGAGATTTTCCCTTTACCTTACCTTCCTCTAGTCCCTGTTGAGTTTTGAACATGCACAGGAATGAGAGACAGTTTGCCCAGTTTCTTTCAGCAGGAGAATCTAACAGGAGCTGAGAAATAATGCGTGGTACCAAGACAACCTCCCATCAGCCCTGACCAGAGAGGTCACACCATTGCACAAAGCAGCAGCTCCCAGCTCCTGTTGAGTTAGGAACACATTTCCTGTGCAACAGTGTTTCTGTCTCACATTAAGTGCTGAAAAATAATTTCCTCTTTCTTTCTTCCTTTCTTTCTTTCTTTTTCTTTCTTTCTTTATCTTTCTTTCTTCCTTTCTTTCTTTTCTTTCTTTCTTTTCTTTTTTCTCTTTCTTTTCTTTCTTTCCTTCTTTCTTCCTTTCTTGTTCTCTTTCTTGTTTTCTTTCTTGTTTACAGCACAAACACCCTCCTACTTGAGTTGAAATGATCCCAGCACTGACTCCGATGAGTATTTCTCTGCTAAAAAATTACACTATTCTTGAAGGACTAACTTGGGGAGAGGAGAGCAAAGGAGGATTGCCTGTATTAGAATCACTAAGCCACCACTTTCTGTAGCAGTAATGGTTATTATTATTATATCTGTTGCCATAGACATTATTAATGCTATTATAATAGTAGTTACTATTATAGTTAATATAATAGTATTAGAGTAATGCTATTATAGACTATAGTAGTATTATGGTAATAATTAATATTATAGTAGAGGCAGCTGCTGAGGTGTTAGCCAGCTTTGTTCAGCAATAGCTGGCTATATCTGCACCTGTATATTCAAAGGAAACCCCTAGCTCAAAAAGTAAGCTATTTTAAAAATAATGAAGAATGGTTGAAGTAAGCTTAAAGTACTGTCTACTGTCTCACAAGAAGGTGAATGGAAAAAAAACTTAAATATGAGTGCAAGATGGAGGCAGTTATGTAAATCAGCTCAGCAGATGCTCTTCATGTCACCTCCCCTCTAAGTGCTGCACAAATACCTGGTCTTCTTGTGTAACTCGTTTCAACATGACTTGGAGACCTTGCTCTTCATTGACAGGCTTTGATCTCAATGGAATAGCACAATATCTTCTTTCCCTGCAGGGGTTTCATCTTACCTGCTCTGAGCCTCTCATTGCAAGTCTCGGGAGATCTGATGCATTTTTAATACTTGCCTCCAAGAGTGTTGAGCAAAGGGCTAGCCAGGAATTTTCCCAGGAATATTTTTTCGACAGGACGTACCAAACTGACTTATTTCCTGATCATTTTTATTTGTATGGTCATCTACTGTATGTTTATGAATAAAATATGTTTCCCCAGATCAGGAAATACTTCAGAAGTTTTTCCCTTCAGTGGGTGTACATGAAATGTTTTGTCCACTTTAATTCAGAGCTGCAGTACATTTTGTCTATCATCCCAGACACCTCTTTGCTTTCTTTTCTGGCTCATCCAAGTGGCAACTGTAATGTATTTAATGCTGTTCAGCTGAAGGCTCAGGTGCAGATAGATAGCTGAGCTGTTGCAGCTCTCTTCATGTTCCATGAACAAGGTGGGCTCCTCTGCAGTAGGACCAAGTGTTGCTGCAGAAATTTTGGTGTACTCATTCTCAAACTCTTCCATCCCAAGCATGTGAAAAATCACTTTGACACATTGTAGGTTATTTTAAAATCTAATATTATGGAGTATGCAGATCTGATATGGGTTGTGAAGTCTTATGAACATAATCTGTTGCTGGGCAAGCTGTTTTAATACCAGGGCCCGTGACTAGGAGGTTCTGAGCCCTGTAACAGGGCTTCCAGCTATAGGAAAGAATAGGCTTGACATGGCCAGCCTTGACTATGGCCTGGAGCACCAGAGGAGGTTCAAGTGACTTTGAAGTCTCTCACATGCTGTCAACATAGCAGCCAGTGCACTGAGATGCACAGCTCCCTCCCCATGTCACCCTAAAAGCCACATCTTGAACACATTGGGGATGGGGGTGCCTGGAAGGGTTGTTTTTAGTTGACTCATTAAGCATATTTAGACCCTGTAACCTGTGAATGTCCCAAGAAATGGAGCATAGCCAGAGTTTAAAAGACTGTGGCAGGAACCAATGACCCTGTCTGAACTCTGAAGTTTAGCTTTGCCATCGATTCTCTGCACTTTGTGCGTATCGCATTTTTCTTTATGCCATCAAAGCTAGTTATGATTCCTTCCATATGAAGAAAAATTATAATTATTCTCTTCAGGAGAAGACAGATGGGATCTCAACATTTTTTTCATGGTGTTGTTACTCCTTTGTTTCAGCAAACCAGATTTCACTTCTTTTTAATCTGCCTTAAATCTAGTTTTCAAGCCGTATATATTAGAGCAAGTTGTCTATGTCTGCATCCAGAAGCTACATAATTGCTTTTATGTTCAGCACAAACCTCTCAAAAAGCAACATTCTGAAGGAAAAGTTTCTCTGATAAATTTTTTTTACACCACCAAGAACTTGTGAAAGAAACTGCTTTTAAGGTGGGGAATGTTTCTACAAAAAACAGCTCTTAGAGTTTAGAGGTTTTTAGGGTGATACCTGGTTTTATTTTTCCTTCTCCCTAGCCACAAATTATTACCAAGTCTTCTGCATAATGTGTTTTTTGCCTGTACAAGGGGCACTTTTGATGTGGGATAGAGAGTATTTTTGTTTTGATAATCCTGTACTTTTACAGAAATCAGGCCTCCCAGTTACCTTTTTCTTACAAATAAATGTCTCCTCATTAGTTTTTCAGCTCACATATACTTTGTACACTATGCTATATTTAGTTGCATTTGATAAGATTGCAAGAAAGATGCTATTTTCTGATGTGGAGGTAGCTTATCTCCCTTGCTAGTTGTCATGGCATTTTTAAAAGTTCTAACAAAATACTTGGCTTCCCCATAAGATCTCAGAGGACTGGGACAAGATAAAGAGGTTACATTTCATTAACCTACTAAAGTGTTACTGAATTCTGTAGGTGCACTGGTACATTACCTGATATTAATTATTTACATAATGCAAAAATGAAGTAAAAAGTCTTCATGGTACCACTAGTATTAACCTACAATGAATATGTGACTTCTAGATATTTTGACTGCGTTCCTATGTCTCACCTGGAGCCTTTGAACCTGAGGTTTATAACTTGAGAGGGAGAATAAGCCTTGCATTGTACGAACAAAGTTTATTTAGTGAATGTTATTTAATTGTTATCCCAGGGTGAGCCTCCCCGAAACATCTGAAAACAGTAGTCCTAGTTAGCATCTCATTAACCAGCATCTTGCTTTATCCATTTCGCTTTGCTATGGCTTTAACACAAGCCATGGCAGAAGGAACTTTGGGAGGGCTACTTAAAGCTTGCTGGGGACACGCATCCAGGCTCTGAATCAGATCCTTAGCTGTGTGCCATTGTGTGCGCCTCCATTAGCACTGGCAGAAGCAGACTTGTTCAGACACAGGAAAGACAGTGGTCCTGTGAATGCTATAGCAAATCCAGACGTGATTTCTGCCTGTTCTTTGAAATTCTGTGCCTTCATTGCATCTTTTTTTGTGTCTTCTGGACAACCCTTGCTCAGTTCTGAGTCATGTCCTTCGGCAGCCTCCCTTGTTCTCATTTATTGACTCCATTTACTTGTACTCATGATTTTCCTTTTTAAACCTCTTCTCTAAGCAGCTGGTGCTAACACAGCATCCAAGCTGCTTTCTTTGCTATCTCCCCAATTACATGGGCTCAGTCTTTTGGGATCTGTGACATTTTGTGTGTTTATAACAGTAGATGCCAAGTGAGCCCTTTCATTTACTGCAATGAAAACATCATTGTTTTATATTTCTTTGAACTGCACATTTTCAACTCACTGCTTGTTTCAAGGTGTTCTGGGCTTGATAGCTCTGTTCTTTTGGAAGAACTTTTCTCAGTCCAAGGTCTACTTTTGCAAGCTGCTCCTTCTGTGGATTATGTTTTAACAGGACACAGACACAAATCTTCTGGGTCAGCTACAGAAGTGTATCCCTGAGATATATGTTTTTTCCTCTCTCTTGATTAGATGAAAACATTTCTAGTTCATTTATCAACTGTTGTAAATCAACATTATTGAAGTTAGCAGCGCTGTACTGAATTGTGTTCATTGGAAATTTGGCATATAAGCCAAGCCTAGTAGCTTCTCCACCAAATGTGCTTTCATTCTAGCTGTGCCTTTCTTATGGTAGAAGATTTTGACCTACCATTGCTCTAAAACAGAACTTTATCCCTCTTTTTCTGTGCTGTGTTTCTAGGTGCTGTGTTCAGTATAAAATATCACTGTCAAATAATCTCAGATATCAGTCTGACAGCTTTTTGTATTGACTTTGCAATGGTATAACTCATCTTACAAGTTGCAAGGTTATGGAAAATAAGGTGTCCAAGGACAGAGTCTCCTAGACTCATCCTCCTTGTCATGTCCCTGTGATGCAAATGCCAGGGGATTTGGCTGCCACAAGAAAACGTTCTTCAGTTCTTCATTCTTCGTACATGAAGTTTGTACCGGGGCAGAGACAGTCTGATCTCAGCACTGGGTGCACTGGTGAACCACAAAGATTTAGGGCTGCAGTCACTAGTCACTACCGCCTTCCAAACATGAGATGTCCTTCAAGCTCCTGGCTCCAGGGACACTTTGGCCAAGTCCCATCTCTATATTGGACATATGCATCGTTTTCTACAGGATGGTCTGATAAAGTGAAACTTTGAATCCAAGACCAGTGCCAGTAAAGTCCTGAATGGGAAAGGTAAAAGAAAGCAGTTTTGACCAGTCTTAACTACAGTTCCCTTCTTAGCTGTTGATTTGGCTTGGCTTTGCCCACTACATGGAGACAAAATCCTGCTGCTCTGACTCACAGCTGTGTTACTGTTCAAATTCTGATCACTTTTTCAGATGCTTTTCTGATATTACTTTCAGAAAGTGCTCCAGTTCTCTTTCCCCATCCCACCTCAACCTAATCTTTCTGTATTATCTGTTTACACACATGCTGTCATTTTTTTCTTTTGAGAAGTGGAAACAAAAATAGTTCTCTACTTCTTCTTCATCTTTGCTATTTAGCAGACACTCAGCTAAGCTGTTTCCTTGGGGTATTTCTTTCTTGGGAGACAGAAAGCAGTCATTTATTGACTCACTCATCCAAGCTGTTCAGAGTTTGCTTTTCTTCACCCACCCCTCTCTCCCATCTGAATTTTAGCTGTTGAGTTCACAGTAAGGCAATGTCTCTGACTCTCAAAGGATTTCTGTTAAGTTTGTCATAACTACATCACCCTCATCACCTTCTACTCCTTGCCTTCTGGCCTGTTTATTGTGCCCTGTTTGGATGAAAAGACACAGAGAGATAACTTCTATTATGAATTCCCTAAGCTGATCCCTGTATTTTTCAGACCACTCTAAACTCCATGCTTCTTCCCAGACCAGATTCCAGCCCTGATATGTGTAACTGCTACACACATAGACCAAAAATACAGTCCCTGACCCAAAGAGCTTCCAAAATCAATGCAAGACAAGTAAGAGAAATGAAAGAGAAGAATAGAGAAAAGTGGACCAGAGCCAAAATTGTTACAGGTAGCAGTAAGACTTGGAAAGCCTCTCCAGATTTGAAATGTTTTCTAGGTTTCAGAGCCAAGGGAAGCATGCAGCTGTGACGGAGAGGAAAAAAAAAAAAAGAATAGCTGGGAAGGGCTATCACTTCTCACAGATGTGGGGAGCAGAGGGCAAAAACCTGAAGGTATTCAGTGGACTAGTTTAAAAGACAGGCACTGAGAGCTGACACTTTGGGCCAGCTGGATTTATGGGACTTTTTATGTTGTACTTCTTCTACATGTGGTAACTTCCACCAGCAGGAGGCTGATGGTCACTTCTCCCCATCACTTCTGCCAGCTGTATGCCTTTTCCTTTGATCTAGAAAGCAGGTGAAAATGTCACTTCAGATTAAAGGTCTGGAATGACAATTTTCTACCTGCTGTATGTTCTTTGCAATTGTATTTACTTTGTTTGAACTGCTAAGATTACACAATGAGAAATCACAGAGAGCCAGCACTGTTGCTGTTGCCTAAATTGTGGTACAGTAGTGCTCTCAAACCAACAAGATTTGTTGCCAGAGCAGGCTAGTTAGCGCTGCTTAGAGATTTGTTCAGGCATCTGTTGCTAATTTCACAGGGCCACAGTGGTCCTTCATTCCTGGTCCATGTGCAAACTAATGATCTGTGCTGCAGTTTGTCTTTTAATTAACTTCCAGAGGGGCTTCTCACTGAGATGCAGATTATGAACTGAACTGCTGACAGACAACTGAGGAGGTGCACAGTCGCCTCCAGTGGCAGAATAACGTGAGAATGTGTCACTGAGTCTGAGAAATCGGGAGAGAATTTCAGTTTATTTATCCCTTTCACAGATGATCTTGCAAACAGGGTGAAGCTTTCCAATGATTACTCCACTGCTACCAAAAGTGCCAGAAGCTGAGCAGGTACTGGAGGAAAGAATTACTTTGGGTTTTCTTGTGTAGCACCTTATGTGCACTGCTGGCTATCCATAGGGACAGCGTACAAGGCTACCTGGACTGAGTTCTATAGCAGTCTAAGCCTCCTCAAAATTACCCCCTTTGTCCTAGATAATTAAGCTGTTGAGAGAATTAAAAATTACAAACAGCCATCTTACTTAGGAAGTAGATGCTGTTCTTTTATGTTCAGGCATGATGTGACTATGGAACTTGCACAGACCTGCCTGCTGCCAGGTTGCAGGCAGACCTACCTGTAAGTGTCTCCCCAGCAAAGCAAAATACCTGAAGCAAATTGGTCCAGAAACTTATCAGAATTATGCCAGGTCAGCACGGACCTCTTGCAGTCAGCGATAACCCAGGTTTGGAAGAGTGTGTGCATGTGTGGTGTGGTAGCTTCTCTGAAGGCTGCTCAAACCCTTCACCACAGCTCGGTTTTTCTGTGATGAAAGAGGTGGCTTTGGGGACACAGCCAGGTTGTCCTGACCCTGCTTGTGACCACAGCCCCTTAAGGTGCTGCCAACTCAAATGAGAGCACTTGCCAGCAGGTCCCCTCCTAGTGACCAGATACCTCTGACAGCTCCAGCTGATAACTGATCCACATGCTCCTCCTATAGGGAGCACAGCCATGATTTTCCTTGTGACACAGCATGACTGGGATGGGTGGAACAATACAGGCCAGGATGAGCTTGCAGGGCCCCAAAAAATCAATTCAGCTATAGAATAAATGCCATTCAACTTGTGAGAAGCAGATAGGTGATTTACTGACCTGACAGGAAGGTTCCAGGAGCTACCACTGTTTTTCTGATCCTAGTACTGTGTTGATAGGAGCAGAAATATGCAGAAAACATTTTGTCTCTGGGAAACCATCACCCTTGCCTGAGGACTTTACTGCTCCATCTTAGCTGACGGAGATTCCAGGACGGGCTCTGTGAGGGGCTTCAGATTACTTTAACCACCAGAGTATGAATTGTTGTCCATGTACAGCCAAAATGGTAGGGAGATGGTTGCATTTCCGAAAAGAAGCTTACCCAGGCTGAGGCAAGTGGCTTGAGTTGTTCTCTGAAGGTGCACATCTCTCTCCACTGACTGTTTGGGGACCTTAGATCCCCCAGACTGATCCCTCATTGAAGCTACGAAAGATGAAACCCTGACTCAGACCAGTAGTTTCCACAAAGAAGGTGGGAAATATTAGTTCCTCATTGTATTTTTAATCTCCTAAATTGCATACTTTCTTTGCCAGAAGGAGGTGGCAATCTGAGCTTCATAGAACAAACATGTATGCTTGCTAAGCCTTAGCCCCATCATTGCTTTTTGGCCTCCCACCAGCACCCCAATGGACAGGCCATTGGCTACACTATGGCTCTGCTTCCCTGAAGCATGCCATTTGTCATCAGATGAAGTTCGTTCTTGCTCCTAAACTCTAACTAAGAGAAACTGGAGCAGAACACAGACCTGAGTAAGACAAAGAAGATGAGAGAAAGGTAAGGAAGGGGCAAAAGAAAAAAATGGAAAAGAAATTATAAGAATTGACAGAGAGGAGAACACAGTACAACAGTACTTGGGGGATATTTCATTTTCTGGGGAAAGAATAGGTTCCTGTGTTTTGGAGGAGAGACTTCTCATAGTGAAACAACAGCCAAGAGAAAGGAGGGCCTTCAGAAATACAAGAGGGTGTTTTTCAAACGTATCCCAGAACACGAATAGCCTTGGGCTGCTGGGTAAACCTAAAGTGAGTGATCCTGAGCTTCTGCTGCTGCAGTGCTTCTTCATTAACAAGTCACTATATTTAGGTCTCTCCTGACAGAGAATGGCAATAAGCAAAATCAGAAATGACTAATCTTTTCTTGTTGCACGTGGTGAACTTGAACTCAGTCTTTGGGGATATCCAGGAAAATTCTTGCATTTTTTTAAACTGTTCATGCAGCCCTAATGAAGCAGGTACCACTGTGGGTGATGGCACAGTTTTAAAATACACACAAAACAGCACCAGCCTCTGTTGCTTTCCTTGGGAAACAAATCATAATAGTAGTAATTCTTACAGTTATGTCCTCAGAGAATAAGGGCAAACCTTAACACATACAAGCCACTGCTTTTCGTAACTTTTGCTCTTTTTTCATCAGGAAAGGAAATGCTGACTTAGAAAGGGCAAAAGTCTTCTAGGCTTACACAGAACTAGGTTTTCACCATGCAACTTCGAGTTTCCATATGTTGTAAAGAAGATTTAGTCCAGTGAGCCTAATACTACTCTAATTCCTAGGAAAAAGAAATCTTTCTATTAACCCCCTGCCAGATTACTGCTACAAGCCTGCTTGGGTTTTTGTCTCATTTGGGGTTTTGTTTGTTTTTTTATTTATTTATGAGGTAAGATAGAATTTGAATAGTAGAAATCAAAATTAAGTTGAGCTACTAATCAGTTTGGAAGATATGACTGCATTGCTTGAGACTGTAGAAACCTGAGAAAATCTGATGTTCATTACTAATACAGTGATGACCAGCAGATGCCTTAAGACAAGTTTAAAATAGGCAAAAGAACGTTTTTCTGAAAATGTGTGGTACAAGTGTGGAACTTATTGCCACGGAACACTTGTGGAGGTTAAAGGTGTGAAATGACTGGAAAAAGGGTAGACAAATACACAGAAGGTTGATACCCGAAACGGCAATTAAACTTAATGTTCCACATGCTCTGCATCTGCAGCACAGGACATCAAGGTCTGTCCTAAAGACTAAAGAATTTATGCTTGCCATTTTTTTCTTCTTCTTTTTTTTTTTTTTTTTTTTTTTTTTTGAGCACCCACATTGCTGATTTCTGCCAGAGAAAGAATGTGGGTCTCAATGGTCCTTTGATCACTGTTAGGACAGATATTCTTGTTGTTTTGTACTTTCGTCTATGCCAGCAGAGCAATACTGTCAGCTCAATTAATATATTTAAAGAGGTGATAGGGCTACACAAAAATAGTTACAGAGGGAGATGTAGAATGGGCAGACCTTTAGTAAAGGTCATTCTATATCCATGAGGAAAAAGCCTTCTTCCTCGATGCTACATGGAAAAGAATATTGAGTTAGTTCTTTATGCAGTTTCAGGTAACGAGTATCATTGTGAGACTTCTGAGAAAGTACAGTTGCTGCAAATTCAATACTATATAAGTGTAAACAAATCAAGTCCAAGATAAGGTCATTGGCTGTTTTTTAAAATCCTGGGAGTAAAGAAGAAAGTGTTTATGAATGAGTGGTACATGTGGTTTTGCACACTTAGGAAATATGCATTAAATTTTCAAAGAACTGAGATAGGATTAATTAAGGTATTTGGCTCTATCATGAATTACTTGAATGCAAACTTCATTGCAAAACGGAAATTGAAAGTAATTTGGTTTACTTTTCTGAACCATGCTGAATGCATATAGGGGTTGCTGTTCAAAAGCAGCATGGATCCTATAAGCCATTCAAAAATTGTTTTTTCCCAGTCTTTAAGTTGATTTGGTGATTATAGTTTTAGCTGTAAATCAAAGAAAAGAGAATTTTGATTTATGTACGTATTAATTTTGTGGACAGTTTAACCCACTCAAGGTTAAACTCATCATCAACTCCGGAGTGCCTTTCTAGGCAATGGAGCGTAGTCACTGAGATAAATACCAAGGGAAGCTCTGGATTTACTGCTTGAGTCAGGGTGACCCACCATGGCCTGCACCTTACAGACTAATGATGCAGGGATGAGATGATTATTTGTTTTTCAGGCTCTGTGGTTTGCCTGAGGCAGGGCATTCCTAAGCAAATATTTCCACATCGGAGTATTTCCAATATCATCAGAATTAATGCTCCTGGATATACCATGAAAAACTGGAGAAAACGTTAGGTTTACAGAATGAAGATCTAATCCCTCTGAGCTGAAATGATGTAAGCAGCAGGTCATAGGCTAGGTCATAGGTTTTCTGCTGAATCCCTGCCTAAGGGCAGGTTTCAGTCATTGCTACACGGATATCATTAGTCTGTTGAAAATCTGCCAGAAATGTTCCTCGGTAGTTCCTGGGCCTTGATTGTGAGGGTAAAGGGAGAAGATATCCTTATTGACCTTTTCCATTTCTTGTTTCTACCATTCTATGAACAAAATTGTTTATTTTGATCTAGTAACTCAATTAAAAGCTATCTCTCTTAAATTTTCCTAACATCCTGAGCAATTAAGATCATTTATTTTCTCTCTTCTTCTCCTTAGAATTCAATTAGTTTGACAGGAAAACCACAGGCCGGTGTACCAAACACATAGATTTTAATAGGAGATCCCACTGGGAAAATATTCTGGTTTTAATGAATTTAGAAACAAGTACCTTTAAAATAAAAGAATGCTTTAAGGCCTTGGCAGTTTGAAAGAGAAAGGCAAACAAATCAATAAGAAGACATAGTTAGTATGTTGGTTTGGAATATCTTTTCTTGCAACAGAAGATATAAAAGCAAATATTGATTTATCCTAGTGGGATTTTGATGGCTACAAGGAGCCATCAATGAACTACCAGAAGTTTGAAAGTCACACACAACAGGAGTAGTAATTAACTACTGGGTTAGAGAACATATAACATCTGCAAAAATATAGAGAAATAAAAAAATAAAAGGAAACCAAACAAGGGAGAAAATGCATCATCTGCTGTACTCATTTTGGTCTGAAACATGCTTAACAGTCTTATGGAATCTCATATGAGCAATGCCTCCCTGAAAACCAGCTTCGCCTCAGAACAGAGGCACTGACCTGGCCTTAGATGCACCTCCTGCCTTGCTGGGGATGACATCTTCTGTGGCAATGCAAACCCAAAGTTCTGACTATTTCTTTTGTTACCACTGTACCTTTAAACAACCCAGCTACCATGTGTGAGCATATGTGGAAATACTCTAACTGCTGAATACACAGCGAAGTAGAGCTTGCTTCTGAATGTGTTTCCCATCCCTTTATGAATACATCACAAGGGTCTGGCCCCAAGCACACTTTTCACTCCACAAGGGCAAAAAGTGCCAGACTTGGCTTCTCATCAGGAACATCACTCCAGTCATTTATTTGAGATGGAAGACTCACTGCGTTAGACAGTGATAGATGGCAGATGGCTACACAGAAACTGAGAGAGAATATGAGACCCATTTTAGACAGGGTTTCCCAGCCAAATTTCAGGATACTTCATCACATTGTCTGCAGTCTCAGCTAAATTTCATAGACTGTTTCTCTGTCTTCCCTAAACAGCCATGCAGATCCTCTCAGAAATGAGGCTTGCAATGCAGACCTGAGTGAAATAAATTAATTACAAGCTTCCAGCTTCAAGGTTCACACTACTGACATGCATTTCTGAGTCAAAAAATATATTTAACTAGAAATCATGCATGTAAGCTAAATCATATTCCGAAAGAAAAAAAAAAAAAAAAATACAAACCCCCTGCATTTGAGTATTTTGTATTTGTCTTCCACGTGCATGTTCTAGGATTTGACATTCCAAGCTGTTACGAGCAGTGCATAGCTAGCGAATTTTATGGAAATGAAAACTGAGGAAAACAGACATTGACATTACTCCACCTGCTTAAGCTCTGAGGAAGAGAGCTAATCACAAGATGGAGATGGACACACTGGATGTAAACTAGTAGTCATAAATAAGTGTAGGCCCATTCAAACTAGTGATATTTCACCAGTAAAGGCTCAGCCAAACATCCTGCCAGGTATGACTCATAAGAATAAAGTTGGGTCCATCCTAAGTATAAAAACCTATAAAACCTGTTCTGTTTCCTCTGTATTTCCATAAGATGTGCAGTTGGATGTGTGTTGGAATTAGAACAGATATTTATGACTGACAAATCAGAGGACTGGATAATCACCAACCATATGAAGTTCAACAAGGGGAAGCATCGGATTCTACACCTGGGATGGGGCAACCCTGGCTGTTTGTACAGATTAGGGAATGACATGCTGGAAAGCAGTGCCACAGAAAGGGACCTGGGGGTCCTGGTTGAATATGAGTCAGCAGTGCCCTGGCAGGCAGGAGGGCCAACCGTGTCCTGGGGGGCATCAGGCAAAGCATCACCAGCCGGTCGAGGGAGGGGATTGTCCCGCTCTGCTCTGCACTGGGGCAGCCTCACCTTGAATATTGTGGCAGTTTTGGGCACCACAACATAAGAAAGATATTAAACTACTAGCAAGTGTCCAAAGGAGGGCAATGAAGATGGTGAAGGGCCTTGAGGGGAAGCCGTGTGAGGAGCGGCTGAGGGCACTTGATCTGTTCAGCCTGGAGAAGAGGAGACTAAGGAGAGACTTCATCCCAGTCTACAACTTCCTCGTGAGGGAAAGAAGAGGGACAGGCATTGATTTTTTCTCTGTGGTGACCAGTGACAGTACCCAAGGGAATGGCCTGAAGTTGTGTCAGGGGAGGTTTATGCTGGATATTAGAGATAGATGCTTCACCCAGAGGGGGTTTGGACGCTGGAACAGGCTTCCTGGGAAAGTGGTCACATGACCAATCCTGACAGAGTTCAAGAAGGGTTGGGATGATACTCTTGTGCACATGATGTGACTCTTGGGGATGGTCCTGTGCAGGGCTAAGAATTTGAACTCAATGACCCTTGTGGGTCCCTTCCAGCTTGGCATACTCGGTGATTCTGTGACTGGTTTGGTTTTGGTTTGGTTTGTGGTTTCTGGGGTTTTGTTTGTTTGGTTTGGTTTGTTTTTTGTTTAATATTTATCTTACAACAGCTAAATGAAAGGAATTAATTGTCTTTTTTGTTGCAAAATTAAAAAGCTTACCAGAAATATGAACATATACAAACACAAGGAGGGACTTGGAGCAGGTGTTGCCTTGCTGCTGTGCAATAGGCAAGGGACACCTTAAGAGCCATCCCATGAATATTTTCTACCACCATAACCACCTTCACGGGCTAACTCGCATCTTCAGGCTGAAATGACTTACTTTCAACTCATGTTCTGTGTCAAAAGATCAGCAGATTGTAGAAAGCATCCAGCCATGGGATCTGCCCTTCTCTACAGCACCTAGCTCCTTGCTGTTGCCTTTCTAGGGCAAGTTGGCGCAATTAACTTTTCCCTGCTTTTGTCAAGCCTTACCACCATCTACACCCATCATCTCCTATACTGACTCAGACCCAGTTTACAACCATTTTGTTTCTCTGAAGCCCCCTCCCTGCCCCTGTGTTTACCATTGCACTGCTTGCCCTGTCAATCATTCTCTGCTCCACAATATGCTCCTCTATGTTTCTATTAAGTGCTACCACCACATCCACCCTCTACCTCTTCCTGTCTCCCAATCTGTCCCCTCTTTGGATCAGACTGGAAGGATGCAAACATTCCTCTGAAGGATGAGCTGTTGGCCCTCAGAATAACCTCACCACTTTATTTCATGTCATTTAAGATAACAATGTCATACGTGTCACACAAGGAAAAGGACTGGAAAGAAAAGAGATGGTGACAGCTATAGGGGTGTTCCTACATTAAGTCAAAGTACATGCCAAAGTTCAGCACATTCAAGCAGTGAGGCTCAGAGATAACAGGTCATCTCAAGCCTGCTGGCCCCACAAGGCCCTTCATACTGACAGACTCCTTTGGCTCATAAACTTGCCACAATGTGACGTGATAATTGGGAAGGGAGCAGATATGTCACACTGAATTAATCAAGTGACTGTTATTTATCCCACATGGCAGAATACTTTTAAGGAAAAGCTTTCCTGATTCCTGGCAGTGATGGCTCAAGCACAGGAACCCATACAGCTTGCTTTAATCCTTGGTCACGCTCTGTTGCTCCAGAGTGGTCATTCTCAACATATCAAGTGGTGGTGGAAAACCTCGATAAGCTGAGGTCTTTGCACAAAATGACTGCCCTTTAGCTTCTGCAAAAATACCTTGTTTTGGCTGAGGGGTTAACATGCAGTTCTCATCACAGTTTGTTCATGATGCTTTATCACTGCAGAAGGGTTCATATAGCCTTCCTTTGGGCCTTATTCAGAATTTTGTCTAGAACACTCTTGAACTACCTGCTTACTCCCATCCACAGCTCTGATAAAGTGTCACCCTTTGATTCCTGCTCTGAAATTCAGCACAGTGTTGCAGTCACTTGCTGCATTACTGTCAGAACCCGTCACAACCAACAGTGGAAAAGTAGAAAGGCTCAAAACACAGTACTACTGGCTCAGGAAGGTCAGAAAAGCTCTTAGGCAGGAGGGTGTCCCAGAAATGACCCTTTCATCTGTGCATGGTTCCCGTGCAGATTCTCAACATACCTATTAGGGGCTGGCATCAGCATAGGGGGATAGAAGGACTTTGATGTGATTCTGGGCAGGAATTTTAAGTTTACAGTTGTCCTTTTCCCAGGAAAAAAACCCCATCCTTTTTCTCTTGCTCAACAAGTTATTTATTTCTCTGTTTTCCCCCAAAACCACTACACCAAAACCATGCAACATGAAAATTCAACAGCTTGGCATGCTTTGTAAGGGGAGCATTTTTGTGAAAAAGTTCATTTGGAGGTAAACCAAGAACAACTCCTGCAAAAATATGCCTTGCCAGCTTCCTTGTGTGCCTGAAGTCCAGCTCCCACTTCGACAACAACTAACCAGACATGACTGTCTGTCTTCCACAGTGCCAACAGAGCAACAATCCTTGTCACAGAGGAAAACGTTCTGTTGCAAAGCTTTGGAATTGCCCAAATGTACGTTCATGACTGAACATGTATCCCCAGAGATGAGTATGAGCTCTTTGGTGCGCTGTTTCTCACCTCTGAACTTCAGACTTTGCCCCTTTTGATGATGGGGTTTGGATTTGCTGTGACCCCTGCATGTTAATAGCAACTCCCAGCTCCCAGAGTCATTCCACTTGACTCCGAAATTATAGCAGAGGGGACAACGCGGGGGTGAGTTCATTCGGAAGGGCACTACCTGGAGCTACGCATTTGACCAGGCAGCGTTGCTGCTTGTAATCCATACATGTGACAACAGGTAAGAGGTGAGACCTGTCAGCAAGCCTGGTCCTCCCCAGCTGCTGGCGGCATAAATACGCTGCGTCCTCCTGCGTCTCCATAGAAACTTCCCTGTTTTCTGCAAGAGGCCAGCAAACAGCTTTATTTCTCTGCAGATATCCGTTAGCATAATGTATACCGAAAAAGAAAAAGAGGGAGGACATCAGCGGAACTTTCATGCAGCAGCGTCAGGGGGATTTTGACAGTGCTGGTGAGAAAAAAGCAGCTTCAGCCTCATAGTTGAGCTGGGATGTTTCTCTGTGTCTCTTGGCTCCAAGTTTCAAATCCACTTAAGGGACTTGAAAACTCAGGTCCCATTAATTTTCAATGGAAAGGGACCACCTAAGTCCTCCAGGCAGCTGAGGAGTCATAGCAATTGAAAAGCCAAGGCCTGGGCTGCAGGTCTTCTGAGGATAACATCCAACTTGAGATTTGTGGCATCTTGGGTGAAGCTGGAAATCATAAGATATAGAGTAAAGTGTTCTTCTAGACAGGATGGCAAAGGCTAAAAAAGGACAAGAACTGATGAAAAAAAATGCCTTTTTCAACTCTTTTCTGAACTTATACCAAGCTTGGGATGGGAGGACAAGTCATTCTGCTTTTTAATCCAAGACGGTTTTCGAACTTACAGCAGAACTAGTAACAATTTTTGCAAAGGAAATGTTTTTCATTGGTAGATGGCTTTTTAATTTAAGCACACAGAAAAGTAAATATGATATTATAATGTCTACTTCTTATGAAGTACTGAATGATATTCTTAGTGCACTCTCAGAATTGTAACTGGAATTATCATCAAGGATTTTTATTTCTTGGTTCTTTCATAATCCTTGCTAGACTAATTTTTAATTTTCAGTGAATGCAGCACAAAGAATTTCTAGAACATGCTTTAAAAAAAAAGTGCAGTGCACTCTAAAAACAACAAAACCAAATCCAAAGCACTTTAAAATGGAAACAATTTGCAAGTCTCCACATAATATATAATTCTCAGTTATTAATTTCTACCACCAGCCTCCCCCAAGAAAATTTTTCTGTGTGTTTGGGAACAGTTTTTCATAATACCATGAAATAAATATTTTTTTCATTACAGAAACAGCTGAGTGACATTTGTTCAGTTCACACATTCCTATATTCCTAATGTACCCATTGGTGTGACATCTAGGCTGATGCTGTGGGAGAGACTGGGCTGAACAGAAAGGTCTGGGCTCAGCTTTTCCTCATGGTCTGTCCTTGACATCATCTGCCTAAAGACTTACAACCTGTGAAAGACTTATAACCTGTGCAGGGGAGAGAAACATGAAAGGTGAGGTAATGAATGGAGGAAGAAATATCCATAACCAAAATGTGACGAGAGAGTTAAGGCAAAGAATATTTCATAGGTGTATTAATATTTCCACTTACACTGTTCTGTGTGTGGCAGACAGATAACAGGGGGAGAAATACTTAGCAACAGACAGAAAGGTAAGACAGATTGGCCAGAATGGAAATAGTTTTAAAAATTTACTACGCCAAGGTTTCAGTGGGTAAAAAGAATTTACCATCCCTGTCAACCTCAGCTTCCTTCTGAGACCTGAACATACAACATCGTTCATCTCTAGGCAAACTGCTTCAGACAAAGAGGTAGGGCCTTTATATAGTTATTGTTCTCAGAGGTAATTAAAACTTCCATCAGATCTCACTGCGGAGCAAAGAGGTATTGAAAGTAAATGGAGGAAAAATAATATTAAAAGAACCTCTTGCCTCATCTTCAATTAGCTATGCTGTCTCCAGCAAGTTAACTGCATTGTTCATTACCAAAGAATAACTACAATTAAAGTAATGGATTCAAACTGGTGAGACTGGGATCACTCATTTGGGGAGCATTTAGTACCAAACTTTTAAACAGAAGCTTCCCCAAAAGACAATGAGAGGGTAAGAGAAAAGTAGGCTCTCCCCAGACTTGGTATCCACTGCACATAACCTGAGTGCACCTGTCCCAGTCTCATAAACCTTTTCCTCACAGAAAAACATCATAAAAAATTATAACTGACTTTGTTTCATTTTGTTCAAAATAAAATAGAAGTGTAATAGTAAGAACTGATCCTTCAAACAAAGAGAAATATAAAAAGGCTTTTACCCTTCTTCCTCATTCCTCCTAAAATCCTGGGGCTCAACAGGATGCAGGTGACGGAGTCAGTTCACTTTTACACTTCATGCATTTGTTCCACTTTTAAGACTCTGAGTGTGGGAGACTGAAATGTGGTTTCAGCAACAGAGGAGTGAAACTGTTGAAGAAACAGTGAGCTTTGCTCTTCATTAGCCTCAGATATGTGTAGATATATTCTGTAAGTTCCATGACGTGTAGCTACAGTCTAAACCTCCTCCCCATTGCCCCAGGTCCCAGCCAGTGTGATCTCCACCAGCCACCAGAAGCGGCTCAGGACAGAGTTCTCCCACAGTCAGAGCAAGGAAGTAGGCAGTGCCCTGCAGAACTGTTCTAGGAGACAGCAGTTTTATTGCAAACATCATCCAAGATGCAAAAGGTTTAAAACATTTAAAACATTGTGAAAGAGGCTAAGTCTCCCAGCGGTAAATCCTGGGAGTCCTTGCAGAATCACGCACATCCTTGGCACGCAAAAGGTAGAAATGGGAGTCAGGTCCACTCATTAGCTGACCTCCTACACCACCTCCCCAGAATAAAGAGAGATGAGGTCCTATGAAATAGGCAAGAGGAGGCAAAAGAGACTACAGCAGCAATATATGCAGTTTCTTTATCAGGATATGCTTTTCTTTATGAGAAGCCTATCATTCTGCTTATATATTCCCCTTGTATAAGGGAATTCGGAATAGATCCACAGCTAGGATAAATCACCTGAAGTGTCCTGACTTCATTAAAGCCCTGCAGATGATGAGGAGATGGAAATGAGTCTATTATTTTATTTATCCAGTTTTTACTCCACAGGGTGATACAGCCTTTTATTGTGGTTCTGTGCCTCTGCCCACTTCAACACAAAGCTCTCTTCCTTCCAGAAACCCCAAGCTTATGTTTGTTCTGCTGAGAGGAGATAAAAGGTCATCTGTTACAGTGCTGGGAAAGTGCTTTCCTTTCACACTCCACAGAAAAGAAAGAGTTGGTTACAGGCATTATAGGGTGTCCAATGAATGGACAGTGAAGAGAGTATTAGCACACAGTATCATGACAGCAGTTCCTGCCTGATCCTCATCTTTATGGTCCCCTGAAGCCCAGGAGAGGAGTGACAGAGGAAGCAGCAGGGCCAGTAGAGTCCCTGAAAACTCAGTCCTCAGCCTCATGAGCTCAGGAAAATGGGAACAGCATGACTGAGCCACATAGGTGGCCCAACTGTCTCCATCCAGCATCAGGCAGTGACATGTGTGCACTGCTGTGGTACAACATTTTTGGTGCCTTTCCTGAGCATCCACTTTAGCTCTCTCAATACAGAGCTGTCTGCAGAACTTTCACAGTTCCAGAAACAATATGATTTCTTTAAGATATTTGCCCTGCCACTGTCTGGCACTTTTTATTCTGTCAGGAGTTAAGCCTTGACACCTCTGCTGAATTTTAAGAGGAAAATCTTTCTTCTTTCACCTGAATGGAAAAGCTGTGGCAGAAAGCCTGCAAGAAGGGAAAGGGCTTTTTGTGAAAGAGGGGGAGTGGGAAAGGGATTGACTAATTTAAACGTCGAAGAGGGCTTTCTCATGTTCTTACCAGCAGTGGAGGATTCGTTTTCAGTCTTACCATCCCAACCTCTTTTTTCATCCAATACCCTGAGTACCAGCACATCCAGAGACCATCCTACTCTCTCCTCTCTCTGTCCCTGGTTCTGCCCTTATTCACAGCTCCCCAGAACCTGCCCTTTTGAGAACAGGGTCTTAGAAGTGGAAGGAGCAGCAGATGCCAGCATTAGTCATGGGCAAAACCATCCAGTTCAGTAGAGCTGACATGAACTTCTCATCGTCAAAGAAGTCAAAATCTCCAACCTCAGCTACAATAAAAGTAACCACACTAATACCGTCTGTACTACACTCTGGGAGTACTTGCATTAGTATATTAAAGGAGCCTTTTTCATCTACCTGTTTTCATTGTTTATATTAACATTACGTGAAGGTATTGGAACAAAGCCAGTACAAGAACAAGACTGGGGAAGAGAGTCTTTGGGGGAAATTACTTTCTCAGCCTCTCCTATCCAGCTCTGGACTAAGCAGCTCCCTGTCTTGATGTTTCCTTTTTAACTGTGTGGTGGGTTTGATTTTAGGCCTTCCTTGCTAACCAGGTTGTTACATGCTCAGAATTGCCAGGCCGTTTCAGTGAGAGATGTCATGTTGTTCCCTCACTTTCCTGGAAGTTTCAGTGCAAAAGCCTTGATTCAGCAAATAACTTTTTGACTGTGAGCAAAGAGCTAAAGACCATCATGGAATTTATGGAGCAAGAACAGCAGAGTCGGATGAACGGGAATAAAATTTGGTGCTGCTGCTTCCCCTCTTCCTGAATAAAAGAATAATACAAATGAAAACATAAGGATTTATCATGCAGATCAGGATCAGCCTCACTTTCCTGACAGGGAAATATCCCAGCCCTCTGACAAGGCTCACACCATCTTGCTTAAGTGGCTTCCATAATCCAGCATCTCTTCGCTGTGAGCAAGACCCCAGGACCACAATTCACTCCTCCCATGGTGATTACCCCATATCAGCTACCCCGTACAACCTCAGATTCAGCCCCTATTCTCTGCCAGAGCCAGAGCCAGTGCCCATGGCCCTGCCACATGTGCCTTGCTCCAGCTGCTGCTTGTGACCCTCAGGAATTACCCTCCAGACACCATGCTCACACACACAGCCTCCACAAACTGCCCTGGGATATCTTTCCCGCATGCTCAAGGTTAATGCTCCATAAGCTCCACTGTTTACCCCTGGGTCTGCATTCAGACAGTTGTCTAGGTCACGTCTAGACCCTCACCCACACAACTCAATATCCTGTGCCAGGGTCTCCATCCTCCCTCAGCTCCTCAGCAGCACCACTGCCACCCACTGTGATGCTCCAGGACAACAGGTCGTCAGTCTGCAGCCCTTCCACACATCTGTCATAGGAAAAAACCTCTACTTCCCCCAAAGGCCTGTTTTCCCACCACTATTTTATCATCTGCTCAAAGCCTGCTGGTTACTTTATCTGGGATGACTATGCCTATACTATGCCTATACCATGCCTATACCATACCTATAACATGCCTATAACATAATTTCAGGTTTCCCTCATGCACACACAGACAGAGGACTTCTCAGTTCTGGTCCAGGGCAGGGCTCCCCAACCTGTAGGGCTCAGCTGTTCAACCCCTTCACGACCAAAAACTGGGCTTGCAAACATGAGGGACACATTATTCCTGATGTCACAACCACAAATGTCCAAGTGCTGACACTGAAAACGGCCTCCATCTGTTTTATTAAAGAACAGAGCTGTGGGTCAGGCTGTTTATTAGATACTAAAATTTTAATCTAAGCAATTTTTGAAAAGCAAACTTTCCCAAAGTGGCATAAAAGTGCTTAGATACTCAAAAAACACTGCATGACCAGATTTAGAACCCATCTCAGGTTTTGTTTGATTATTTATTTATGGTATTGTTCTTTTTAAGACAACAGCAATTTATCTTGTGTGTTAGCTTCAATTGGCTGGGAGGATAGAGACCTACTTACAAGCACATTCAACAGCCTCTGAAACAGCAAAGGACCTCGTTCCTCTCCAAAGGGGCAGTGCATTGAAACCTATGTGCAAAAGTTACAACAGCACCAATACTTCAGGTTGTCTAACATTTTTAATTTTTCTTTCATCTTTTCCCAGATGCATGTCTCCTGCCTAAACCATAGCTGTTCGGACACAAAAAACTCCATGGCAGATCACAGTATCAGGCCAACAGGGACCAAAAGAGGGCTGTGCAGAGTTTGGTCCAGCTGCTAAAATCACAGAATCAGTGAAACAAAAGCAGTATGGAGAGAAGCAGTGGGCTTGGCAGGGTCAGTTTATAAGCTCCTTCTATTTCTGTTTATTTTGATTTTGACACTTTTCTCTGTTTACAGAGAACAGATTGTAGTCTTTATTTTAATGTGGGGTTATTTGGTGGGTTTTTTTGTTTTATTTGGTATTTTTTGTTTGGTTTTTGTTTTTGTTGGTTTTTTTTTAAGTTAAACTTTTTGCTCTGCTTTGCAGAACTTGTAAAATGAACAACTCCAAATCAAAGCTCTGATCAAATCATGGTCATTGGAAATTTTGGTCATGCTGTCATCACTTTCAAACAAGCTGCACCCTTTTAATGTTCTGGAGTATAAATACAAAACTTAGTAGGGATTTCCATGAGGGCCATTGAGGTGCCAGCTCCCCACTCTCGAGATTGGACAGGTCATGAATGAAGCCCAGTGCAACAGAACAGACTGACTCCTCTGAGCTTAGAGACTCCCACCAGCTCATTTGCAGTGATATGGCATGCAGGGTGTCACCTCTGAGAGGTCTGGGACCCTCCCTGTGCTCCAGGGACCCGTGTTGACTCCCTCAGGCTCATGGCTTGAGCTGACACATGGGACAGGCCCGTGCTAAACGGCCTAGCACAGCACTGCAGCTCTGTTATTCAGTTCAGCAGAAGGAGCAGGGTTTATTAGCTCAAGTGTGGTACTCAGCCACCACAGCTGGATCGCACACAGATTGTTTGGAGGTGCTACTGCTGCAGGCTCTCCCTGGCGTGCCCCATCTCCGGGGAGTGACATGAGCTCTTTCTCCCCAGGGACTGCATAGTGAACACAGACATCTGACTTAAGGGTTTAAATGCCATGAAGGGATAAATGCTTAAAATTTAAATATTCATGGCCACAGTTAATGCTTAAGCTCTTAGCTGAAGGCTTCTGCTAGTCACCAATTTCCCCTTGGAAAACCCATCTCCCTATTGCCACAGCTAAGTTCTCAGTCAGGACTCAAAACCTCATGACAAAACAAACTCCTTGGTCTTTAAACTACTTTCCCAAGGTTTTATGTGGGTTTTGAAGTCACAATCATTTGCCACAGACACGGCAGCTAGCAACAGATCTTCTTTATTTCAAATAAAATGGGAGATCATCCAAAATCACATGACTGCAAGCATAAAGCTTTAAAAGACATCAATACAATACAGCAAGAATCACAAGAATAGACATTATTCAACACTGAAAATGCTAAAAAACATATCTGATGGGAGTTAATTTCACCTCAGTGTTTTTAAGGCCAGTTTTCCATATTATTCTCCATTTTCTGGGACTGTTTCAGAGCTAAGATTCCTAAGCAGAAAGTACCTGTTGCTCTTTTTTCCTACAATATTCCTAAAGTTTCTGGGTCTCAAATGCTAGAAAATATTATATACAATCTGTGCCTTATTCATTCTTTGTTTGTTTTTTTTCTTTCTAACATACAGAGCAATTTATGCTTCCAGTCAGCTTCTATATTTTTAAGGGTTTTTTCCTGGGTGACCCGAAGGTCAGAATTCTGTTCTCAGGCAGCTGTGTGAGTGTTATTACCAACTTAATAGTGGAAAGAAGCTGTCCTTCTTCTCCAAGACCCACTTTCACCTCCTTGTGAAGCATAAAACCCAGGTCTCAATAGACTCCCTTGAGAGTCCTGTTGAGCAAATTCACTCTTGTCTTAAGATGAGTCCTTTTCCTACGTTAGTAGGCAGAATAAACAGCTGTCTTCATGAAGGTTCATCTCAGCTTGAGGCAGACCTTTGCACCACTGAAGGTTGTTTGGGGGTTGTGTTGACCTGAGTTCCTGTCTCCTGTTTCTGCCCAGGGAAAGCAACTTCTGCCTGAAAGAGCTTCCCTGGACTTTCTTTGAGTAACAAGCAACAGAGGTGAACATCAGCTCACGCCTGACCAGCTTTGGCAGCTAACATTAACTTGCAATGGCACCTGCAGAGATGAAGGAATTCAGAGTCAGATATTAGAACCCTTTCAAAGACATTTAATTAGTCCAACAATGGTTCGGCTTTGCTAAGTGTTTCCTTTTGCTTTGTGCTTGTTAGAAACCCTCAATCATTCACAGCATTATAATTTATGGTTGCGATTTTGTGTCCTGGTGAATAATTTAAGCTGTATGAGCTGTGAAACTTTTATTACTAAGTTAACTCTTCCTGTTTTTTTCTATGGCAACTCTTTGAAATGCAAGTCCCTGTTGCTGTTAGCGGTGACTCACCATCTTAGCCAGTGTTTTTGATGTTAAAAAAAAATCAATTATTATTTATTACATGGAGCACTTTTCTCTTCAGAAATCATTCCTTTTAACTGTTTCCTATGTAAAGCAGGCACAAAGCTATTTATGGACAAGAATTTCACTCCCTGAATCTGCTGAAATTGCTAAGCACCTAGGTTTTATAAATCTGAGCAGAGGAACATCTAGACTGAGCCTCAGTTAAAAAATTGTACTGGGGAGCCCCTTCAGCTGATTAAATATTTTCTCAAGCCAATGAAGTCAGTAGAAATACCTGACCCTTCTGAGACTGAACCCAACAAAGCCATGGACCTGGTCCTTGCAAATTTTCATACTCACTTTAGCATATGACTTTCTGCAGTGTTGGTAGCAACAGAAACAAGAGGGTTTGCATGCTGAAGCATGACAAGGCATTTAGTATTTCTACACTAGTGTGCCACTATTTGTTAGGAAGCATTTTCCATAGTATGCCACTTATATAATATACTGTGCTATATATATAATGTGCTAAATACCTGGTCTATCATAGCATACATGCCAGTAGTGAGACACCTCTCACAGTTAGGACAACACTGACAGTAGATAATTTTAAAAGATTCTTTAAACTAAAAATCCTGTGAGAAGCTTCCTTTCCTGCATCCCTCTTCAACCTAGTGTATTTGTCATTAAAGCTTTAATTGGATCCTTTCAGACTGAGGTCCTCTTTTCTCCCCTCTGCCTTAGGGTCCTTAATTGGATTAAGCAGAATTTCCAATGTACATGATTGCTGTGAAATATGTACAGGGCTGAACTGCACCTTCCAAAGTGCAACTGAAATCCATAACCTAAGATTGGATAGCTGTAGGGACTGGAAAATGGTCATTTCTTCTCTGCAGCAGTCAAACCCAGGGAAAGCTGACAGGAAACAAATTATAGGCTGATACCAGAATTTATGGTGGCTCCACTTATTTCAATGGATCTGTGCCAGCTTATGCTCTCCAAACGTCTGTCTCCCTTGGCTTCAGAGGCGTTACACCAGCTGCCAGACCAACATTTAACATCCCTCATTCTGGAAGGGAGCAGGGTGTCTGAGTATGTCCTGCAAGCAGCTCTGCCAATGTTTTCCTGTGTCAGTGTCAGCCAAACTAGCACACGTTGTGTCACATGTCCCACAGCTTAAGAACACATAGAGGGATATCGTGACCAGGGATCAGCTGGTATGTACTTAGGTCTTGCTTTAATGAAGTTTCTGACTGCATTTGAGCCCCAATAGAGTTCAGGCTTTTCCCCTATCTGCTCCAAGGTAAAAAATTAATAAGGCACGGGGGTGTTTACATCACCAACCTCTCATTACAGGATTGGACCTTTCTATATGGGATCTATCTTGTCAGAGGCTCCTAAGGCTGAAAGCTTCCATCCCATGAATCCATCCCCTTAACATCCTTAAGGATGTAAGGTAAGAGGTACCTTACCCTGGCAAGGACAAAGTATGACTAGGATAGTTAGTGATTTTTTTTTCAGTGATGTGACCCACTAGTTCCTGTAGAAATACAGGATGGTGGATCTTCCTGGGATTTTGTTGTATTAAGGCAAGCAGCCAAGCATGTAAAGCATCTATGAGCTTTATTTGCAGTACAACAGAAAGAAAAAAAACCAGCTTCTTTTTTATCATGCTAATCCTTATCCATTTTATATCTTTGCTCAAGGACTGCTTGTAGTATATTACAGATGAATCCTTCTCTGGGGAAGGGCTGATGAGAGCCCACCCTGAGCACACAACAGACATAAGCTCCTGAAGTGCTCATACCTGTAGAGGAAAAACAAACAGGACCATGACAGCTGAGAAGTCTGTGTGTATTTTTGGATTTCACTAAGGCAAACACTCTCTGGGATATAGATTAAGTTCTCTTGTTGTTCCAGCTGTCTCAAAGCAGAGCTGACAAAGTTTCTCATAAACAGATTGAAAGGTCATTTGATTTCACGGTTGCTTTATTTGAGTACCTCTGTGTCCTCCACTGAAATATTATTGTGTGCCTTCTTGAGAAATACTCCTCGGTGTTTACCTTTCACGACACACTAGGCACACATAGGGCATTAGAGATCACAGGGAAACATCTGTTCTTAATTATAGTAGCATAAATTTGATAACTCCACTGACTCCAGCAGAGACATTAATGGTTTACAGAAACATAAATGAAAACAGGATTTGGCCTTTGCAGTCTAGATCTTACATGAAGGCATATGTCTATCTTCTCCGGGAAATGCAGAGTATTAGGAACATGGAAATATTGTTAACACAGTAAGGAATATCTTTTCTAAGTCACCAGCACAACACTCTCTTCCTACAGTATACCCAATGCTGTTGGATGGTAAAGGTTAAGTGAGAATTTGCCAGCAGAATGTTCCCCCCATCCTCAAAAATTGCTCTTCACCAGAATTCAAATTTTTGATAAGGATACAGTGATTAGTACATTATTCTGATTGTAATTTCTTTTTTTAATTGATTTATCCACTAATAATACAAGGCTAAAAAGCTTCAAAGCTGTAAGATGTTTTTGTTTTCTCCAGCCTAAAGCATTAATTGGTCTAAAATTCACTTCAACATTTTGGGTTGTTTCTTATGAAGTTCTAACACCAACAGTCAGAAATGTTAGTATGTTTTATGAAAGAAACACGGGTTTTCTCCTCCATTTTATAGGTAATGTGTTTATCTACATGTTGTTAACCTACAAATTTTTCTTAGAAGTCAGTCATATTTCTATTACTTGCTAAAAGATAATTAAATAGATTAGTATTTTCACAGATTTCCCTTTTTACCAGAATTTTTCCACTTGTCTTTTTTATATATTGATGAAGTGTGTGGGGGAAACATAAGCAACAGGAGATGGTATATTTATCCAAGTGAGAGGAAAAGCAGTTGGAGAAAAGAAACATGAGATCCCTAACACCACTGAAGCCCCTAACGTTAACAGACTAGGTGAGCCTTCCAGCAAAAGAATGAAGAACAGAAGGAAGCAGAAAGAGCACAAAGCACTTGGCTCATGTTGCATGACCTCCCCCTCAAAAACTTACCTTTCCTCACTCACCAAAGGCATCACTTTAGCACAACTCTCCTCTTAATTTAAGCACTGGAGATGCATGGGTGGCCATCACTGGTAGGAGCTCCTTTACAGCACTTGCAGACTTGAGACCATTGGTAGAGCCACCACCAAGGCCTCCTCAGGCAGGGCAGGAGGGCTCAAAGTATGGGGTAAAGAATAAGAGAGCAGTGAGTCAGCACTGGTATTTACCTTATTGGCTTATTTAGGGCAGCTGTATGTACCACTCAGGAAGGTACAAACCATGTATTTCTGCTGTGCTTGCAAAGGGGGGCAAGTATCAGCTGGACAGCTTCCGTACTGTAAGCTGTGAGCACCCAAGGACGTTTTTAAGGAATATATTTGGAGTGCTAAAATACACTGGGGAAAAGGGCTGAGAGGCTGCCCAGTCAGTCAGTCAGTCAGTCAGTCTCCAGAGACTTCTTCAGTCCCTAAAGAGCCTGAGGAACAGGACCTCCAAGTTGACATTCAATTATAAAATCAATTAAGAACAAAAATTAGAGGCATTGTGTAGTCTGTGTGAATGGAAAAGGAATGAAGGTACATGTGAAGTTGAAGACTTCTATTTGGCCACAAACAACATCAAGAATGGGAAGAAATCACACCAAAAAGTTACAACTTCTCAGTATTTTTTTGAAAGTCACCAAACTATTTTAAATGCTATTCACTATGCTTAATTTGAGGGGTAAATTTCAGGTATTTTATGATTCTTCCTCCCCTAAACTTGACTGTCTTGGATTTTAGTTACATAATACTCCCTTGGATTTTAGTTACAATTGTGACTTTCGTAAGTCCTGGAAAAAACAGAACTCTTCCCTCTATTTTGCAAAGAGTTAAAATGAATGCAGGAAAAACAGAGTGTGACATACTTTTCCTTGATGCTGTTTAGCATCTCCTTCATTTTTATTCAAAGACAGAATGAAAAAATACCATGACAAATCTTTTCTGAGTCAGCAGAAATTTTGTTTTGTGCAAGCTGGGGAAGAGATTTGGATCATTGCTTATTATTTTTGTAAGTTGTTCCATCTATTTATCTGTCTATCTTAATGCCCCTCATCACCTGAGCACTTAAGATTTGAGGGTCTATTCTAAGTCCTTGTTGCCGATCAGCCACAACAGAGAGCTATCTGTTCTACAGGTTTGTTTTCAGGTGGTTATTTATTACTGTTGCTGCTTTGCACCTTGTAGTGCCCAAACCTAAGGATAATCTGTTATGTTCATTCTAAGTGAAAAAAAAGGGTATATGCAGGGACTGTAGAGACAGGTAATCATAGAAAGAGCACCATCTATTGTCATGTAAAAAAAATAACGCTGTTTGTAGGCATGGAGGTTCAACAATGTGGAAACAGCTGTGGGATTTGGATGTATTCCAGAAGCGAAGCAAAAAGTACTCTGAATGCTTTTGGTCGCAAGATGAAATGGCCTGGGTGATGTGAATGGTCTCATACAATGTCTCATAAAATATGAGACACTGTAGTTTATATCGGGCTGAGAGGTTTTTATGCCAGTTTCTTTATAGGAGTCTGGTAGAAGAAGTGGGTCATGAATGGAAAGAGTCAGAGATTGGTGAATGGGGTCAATTGTGGTATTTCATGGGATATTTGGATGACCTGAGAGGTTAAAAACTAGTCATGAGAAGTCCTGGCTGGGTGCAGGCAGTGCTCAGCTCTGGGGCACAGTGTGGTGTGGCTCAGCTCATGCCCAAACACAGTAACTGCATAACATTTTGGTTGAGGTGATGGGTTTTACAGCTTTGATCCGACATGGGTAGAGCACTGCCAGGCAGCCAAGGTCAGAGCTGGCTCTCTGAGACCTGCTCCACAACCTGGTGCAGACAAGCTCAGACCTCCTACTCTTACTCTGCCCGTCAGCAGACAATGATAAAGCCCCTGGACTTGTCTGGGCTTTTGAGATTCATATTTGGAGAAAGAAAGAAGAAATAATTCCTCAGTGGCTATTTGGAAAGACTGACTCATTCCAGGCAATACAAGTTGTTATGCCAAGCACCTCATAAATCATTTATTTGCCTCTCTGCATTTTCAGTAGACAATATTATTATTGGTTTAATGTCTTAATAAAAGTGAAGGGCAATGACTCTCCAGACCAGCTTGTGTGGCTTTTTCTGCTGCCAACAACAGAAAGAAGATGTCAAAGGAAGCTAACAGGAATGAATGATAACTTCTTTCTCTTTCTTTCATATGCTTGTCCAAGTAATTGAACCTATCTTTGGACTTTCCACACACAGACAAAAGAGAATATAAGTTTGCAGGGAGACCCCAAACCATCAGAAAGACCATCTCACCACCTGCTAATGTAAGCTAATGACTCAACTGTTCAACAGGTGCAATGGTGTCCCTTGGAAGAGCAGTTATCAATAAGCAGAAAATTCAGTATTAGAGAGGCTAAAGGAGGGGCAGTACCTTTGACCTCCAATTAGTTGCATTTATAAAAGAACATGTCCCTAATTGAAGGATTGTGCATTAGGACTGGAGGGCAGAATAAAGCTAAATACGGATATTGGGCCAAATCACCAGAAAAAAAGTCATCTGGTTACGGCAGAGGTGTGGGAAAACAGGCCTTGTGTGAACCAAGTAGCCAAGGCATCACTAAAACCTACCAACTATTCTGCAGGTAGACAAGCCACAGATGGGTATGAGCAGGGAAGAGAGGAGGGATGTGGCAATGAGGTGATGCAGGCAGCTATCAGCAGAAGAAACAAGCTTGTTTGTCTGGTTCTCTTATGAGTTAAATGCCCTCTTATCCCTGCAGTGACTGTGAAAGAGGCTGTGCTGGGGAACTGAAGCAAAGGAAAAGGGGGAAAGCATGTTGACATGGGCACAGGGGAGCCAACCATTTTGTCTTGATACCCAAGACTACAATTTCCTGAACTCTGAGGTAGGAGAGAGAACATCACAAAAAACAACAGCAGGGAATATCACTTCTCTTGGCTGCCAGGCTAATTTTGTTTGGCCGTGAAGCAGGTTCTTGCTGACCTTTCCTATCACTGCTGCTGGAGGCTCCCTGCCAGCAAAGAATGGGGCCTGACAAGTGCAACACATGAAAGGCAGTGCAGTCTCTGGGGAAGAGCACTTCCCAACAGTGGAGACACATAGAGACCTGTCAGAAAACACTACAAACCCTCTCCAGCATGGTTCAGGCCAGGGAAAAAGTGGTAGAGGTGATGCACTTTGTATGCTCCCCTCAACACTAGAATGCACACCAGGCTGTGAGCATCCTTTTCCCATAAGAAAGGCATGAGCCAAGGTACAAAGCAGGGTCCCACACACCTTTCCTCTTCCCTGCCAGATCACCTTCCCTGTGAAAAGTGCTTTGAGCACAATGGATACAAAAGTGCAATACCATTTCCTTCAGCAAATTATGAGCAAATACCAGGCTATGAGTCAAAAGGAACTTTTCTACACTTCAGGTCTCCCATCTATATGTACAATTGGAATGAATGACTGAATGAGCAAATTATTTACAAAGCACACATAACTGTTTCTTTCCTCTCTAGGTCTTTCACATTCAGTGTTATTAATTGACTCAAAGGTCAAACCACTGTCTGTGTGGTCAAGCATGGGAGAAGCTTGATGATTACTACATTTTCCACAAGAAATTTTAATAAAATTATTATTGTTGTTGTTGTTTTCATTGTTATTGTTGTTGTGCTATTGTTATTTATTTACATGTTACTGTATTTTGAAGAGGTGAAAGGAATAATGGACATTGTGTTTCACATATACATCTTCACTGAAAGAAGGAGGACTTGAGGTCTAGAATAAAAATCCATTTCTCTTCAGTGTGTTGGTGCCAAACACCAATAGACACCCTTGTGCCTGTCTCTTCTGAGCCCATGCCTCAGAAGATTTATCTTCAGTAACTGCACTTACAGGTTCTTTTTTCCCCTTGTGGTACTGAATTTGGAGGAAAGAAATAAATGAGTACAAATCAAGGCAAGGTAAACCTTGAAAATATATGTGCTCTGGCATCAGTATCTAAACCAGGTCAAGTACAAGAACCAAGCAAGCTGCCATTGCAAGCAGCAAAAAGTGATTTTTTAACACTATGTCAGTGTACGTAATCCAAAGAAGGATACTGCAGTAGAATTTTTTTATTATTTTATGCATGCAGACCACATTATGCCAGATCTTACACTTCCCTTGAAACATGCTAAACCTGAGGTAGAGTGGGATTAATCTGCTTCATCTCATGTATAATCTGGTGTAACTTCTTTCTTTTTCACTCTCACCTTCTTTCCTCCTTGACTACATGATAATCTTACACAGACTTTTTCATCACTAGATAGTAAAGTGCTTGACAGTGATGAGGGATGTTACAGTCTGAATTTACTGACGGGTGAACTAAGACAGGGAAAATTGCTGAAACCAAGCAGCAGCAGAGCTTCCAGCCTCCAGTCCTTCCTTGGAGTCCCTCATCTACATCAGCTAATATAATTGGTTGTAAAGAAATACAGTTAAAATGCTCAGGGTCTTATTTCCTACCTATTGAATGTTTCACTTGCAATTATATAAATCTGATAAAATGAACACCAAAATACTAATACTAATATTAATGCTGTTAATACCAAACTCTACAGAAGAAATAAGGGAAAAAAAGAGCAAGGTGCAACCCAATGAAAAATATCCTGAGAATTCATAAATATTGGAAGTAATACAGAGAAGAAAGAAAGAATTTCTCCCCTACCAAGTGGAGCAAGCTCTTGTCATACAATATTCATTTCATTAGCTGAGGTTTATAAGGAAACTTACTTTTAAACCTCAAGCATGTTTGATACTTTATCACATGTGCGATAAAGTAAGTTTGAATTTTTGGAGTTGGTTATTTATTTTTCTAGACAACACTAAATAAGGCTTTCCTTCTGGTGGAACTGCAGGCTGGAGGGTCAGGGTTCAGGGAAAATTGTGGAGAAATGGGGAAATGACAGTTGAATCCTCAGACTTATGACGTGCCAAGTGCAGAAGTTCTGGATCTGTGATTGGCTTGACTGCCATGGAAGGCAGTGCTAAGTAGATGATCTCACGTTTTTAAATGAGGAGAACTGAGAAACTGTGACTGAAAAGGGAAAATGAGTCTCGTCTTTAACATCTGCATTCCTCTCAACAGCAACATGTACCTAAATACCTACCTGTGAAATTCTAAGTGATATCTAACTTCAATAACAAACCTTGGTGATATCATTCACAGATGACATCCGTATGGTGATTCACAGGATGTGTATTGAGTGTATATCATATTCAGCCTCATGAGAATTTTTATCTTTGAAAATAACGAAATGAGATGAAAATTAAAAAAAATCTTCCTGCTCCTGCATCATCCGTTTTCAACTAAAAAAAAAAAAATGTTTTCAATGTAAGAAATGAGCTTATTTTCCAAAAGGACAATCAGTTCTTCATGGAGTTTAGATTTTGATACATCAGTATCTCCAGATGAAAAATACTTTAAAGTGTCCTGGATGTTCCACTTACTGAATTGAGTTCGAATTGTGCTGCATAAGAGCTGACACCACAAAGAGCTCCATCAATGCAGTTGTGAGGCTCTTTACAATTACATCAGGAAGTCAGGAGATCTGGACTGTACCCTAGTTTCATGAGGTATTGCAAAAGACATAGAAAGACAAAAAAGACACAGAAAACTACAGATGCAAAAAAGTGTGCTACATTAGTCCTCCAAAGTCCTGTATTCATGTGCTGGCATATCCCCAACTTTTTCTGAGTTTGGGGGGAAAAAAAAACATCATGTTCAGATCTTTTTCCATAGAACGGTATCTTAAGACCTCTTTTCCCCTGTATTCATTATTAGGAGAATAATTCCATTCAGACAGAGCTGTCTCTCACTAGCTATCTGAGAGAGAGATAATATCCAGCTGAGGGAAGCCCTGACCTCACCAGCTCATTACTGTAATGTAAACAATAAAGAACAAGAGCACATTGCCAAAAGGGCTTCATTTTTCCAGGGCTGCCCATTTGGAACCATTTGCCAGCTACAATTTAGTCTAAAAGAATTAGTGCCAAGGTAACAATGACATGAGCCACCAGACCGCCCTGGAAGCACAGGTGAACACGGACCAGATCCCAGCAGGGAACCTTTCTTCAGTTCATCTTTCTTTTGCAAAGAAGTGTCTGGATTTTTCTTCCTTCATGTATCTTAGCTACTTTACTGATCCTGTACATGAGAAATCACCTCCTTCCACAGCAGGAAGAGGTATGACCCATTACATATGTCATCCCTAACCAGGCAGAAGAATAGAAAGAAGAGATGTTTCAGTAATTTTTAAGTCTTTGGGTTTCCTGTGGTTATCCATTACCCAGCATACTCAATGGCCACTGACAGGAAAAAAGTACTTGTAATCGTCCCAAAGCAGGGCATCACACAGCATGGCAGTCAATAGGCTTGGACAGATTCTGCAGGTGGAATATGGCAACCATCTTAGTATCAAAAGCAATAAAGGCAGATGTTTTAGGAGAGTAAGAACTCTCATACCCTTGTTTCTGTGTGCTTCTCTAGCCTGTCCCATTGGCTTTCTGTTCAATATCTTGTTACACAAATGTGCTTTCACAGAGGAGCCAGCTACTCAGGAAGAACAGCATCAAGCTTGCAGGATGGAAGGAGAAACAAAATCAAGTCAAGGTAATACTTAGGCTCAGGCTGGAGGCACTTTCTAATGCTGGTAGCTTCTTGAACTAGGAGGTAAGGAAGCCAAGGACACCATCTGCAAACAGAAGATGCAATTTCCCTGTCAGTCAGAACAACTGCATCCAATGCTCTTTGAGGTCACAGTATCAGCATAGAATCAAAGAGACTGTGTTTGCTCTGTAATCCTTTGAATTCCTGCCCTAGCCTTCTGAAGAAAGCTTCCTATTCTTGCAGCATTTCACTCACAGGTAAATTAAGAACAAAATCTTAGTGACCGAGGTCTGACCTCTGCACTAGTGTCCTGGTCCCATGAACTGGACTCATCTGGAAATTACAGGGAAGATTTTGGAGTAGAAAAGGTATTACCCTTCTCCTTTTGGGGAAGAGAAAGATGAAGCTGCAACTAAGCTGAAATGAATGGAAGGTTATGGACAAGGTGATAAGAATAGATTACATATTGAGGAGTGGAGGAGTTGTGGCATCTCTGCATACCTTTGGGCCTTGAGGGACTGCAGGTTTTCTGCAGGAATTCTAAAGAGATTGGAGGCTCCTATAAACGAGAATGAGAGTTTTGCAATGTGAGGGCTCAAGTGTGCATGACCATGTGCATCTGGCATGAAAATAATTGAGTCTTTCTCCCTCTGAAAAAGACAAAGAGGAGAGCAGCCCAGGCCATGCCTTTAGGGAAATCAGCTTATGCACAGAGCAGCAACTGTGGTATCTTGGGCATCTGCTGTTTCCAGCAGGGAATTAGCTTATTTCTTTGGAGCTGCCCAGTAATTTTTTGTTTCACCAAAGCCTTAGGAGAGGAGGAGGATTTGGCCAGGCTAAAGAGCACTCTAGGAAGATTTGTTTTCTCAAAACTTGGATCTGACATTCACCCACCATCTAAGATGTTCAAATATTTCTCTCACCTCCTATAAGCAATGCACACACATAGATAATACTTTTGCTACTCCTTTTTTTTAGTATTACTGTTTATATGAGGATTTCAAGACTTTCTGCAAAGAAAGGCTCCTATCACCATGGGAAAAGGCCAGAATCCAGTATAGAAGCCATTCTTTCAAGGACAAACAGCTTTAGTGCAGCAAGATCAAAACTTGATACCAAATTTCCAGGTTCTCTAAGCCTGTTTCAGCACATCATTGTGCAACCTGCAGCTGCAGCCTACTTAAAATTAAAAATAAGCCAACACCAAACACCCCCTGGCCAAATTCTGTGTCTGATAAAGTGGTTTGAGTTGGTCTTGTTTTAATCCTGTCTTCAGTGTTTTCACAGATTTTATTTTCAAATATTATTGTGGCACAAAAAAAAAGTAAAAAAAGAAGTTGCTCCTTTTTTTATAAGAGAACCAAACTTTTCTTATGCACTTACAGTAAATTTGTGAAGAGGGTCCAAACCTGCAGAACTAAAGGCTCCAGATCTACATTCTTGTAACTTCTTACTTACCTGTGCAAGTAACACAGTGGTCTTTGTCACTAAGGTATGGTTTCAACAGTAGCAAAAAAAATCAACAACCCAAAGGTCTGTGCTCAACCCACTACTACCTTCAATACTATTTTCCAGAGTGCAAATGGTGATACAAAGGCAAACTGCCCAAAAATTCACCCTTTTCTTGTCAGAGAAAAAATCACTTCATCTTTGCCTACCATCTGAAGAGTTTATGACTCCTCTGGCTTTCACTTCATGTGCCTGTGAAATCCTGTTTGTTTGAGGTAGCCCTGTACCCACTCTACATTCTGTTTGGCACTTTGTCCTTTGGGAAGCAGGGACAGAAACCCACCATGGCCATGGCTGAAGGGGACCAGCCTGCTGCAGGCTCCCTGGGGCAGTCAGGTACCTGCAGCTAGATGGTGTTTTGATTGATTCTATTAGTCTTCCGATTTTTTAAGGTACCTTGGCAATAGGTAGTTTGGAATAAAGTCATTAGCTTGTTCTGTCACCACACCTTTCATTCTCTCCTTAATGGACCTTGAAAAGCAACCCAGTAAGAAACTCCACACCTGTGTGCAGTAGGTGCCTGAATTTCCAGCACACACCCAACAACTTTCATCTGAACATGCACTCCAGCGAGGAGAAAGTTCCATATATTGTATTACTTACCATATTAGGAGGCCCTAGGTTTAAGGACAGTGGTCCATCTGTCTCTGAAAACATATGCCAGGTACAGAGGCACAGCTGAGAGGCTGTGAGACACCCTCAGCGCACACACAGGTAGGAAAAGAAGTTCAGCTGTCTTCTTTGAGGTTTCTTGAACCTCCCTGTGCTTCAGCATGTGCAGTGAGGTTCACCTGAAGAGCAAATACTCTTCATTTTTCCATGAAGGAGTAAGAAATAGCTTCCATCCCTAAGCCTGAATCCTACAAGGATAGTTTCCTTTGCTATATACAGTATTTATTTAACAAGCCCTCAACAGCAGAGACCCTGCTGGAGCATCGTACTAAGTCTCAGCTGGACACAAGTACCTCCAGCAGAAAAGTGGTCACAAATACTCACTCAATGCCCCAAGCAACTGCTCATAGCCCCTTGCTTGCTGCAGCTGCTCTCTATGTATCCATGACTACTTTTACCCTAGGATTTTTTACGGTAAAGATTTTTCTCTTTGCACAGAAGTCTTAGAAACTGCTGGTTCTTCAGAGCAAACAGAAACATGCAGAGTGGAGCAACGTTTTGGTGGAAAACTTTCTCACCCCAAATGTCAAAATAAGGAGAAGCAGTAACAAACCTGCAGCATTGCTCAGTCTTAAGAGTAAGCCCCCTTAGAGGTAACATGTTCCCTGGTGCTGGAGGGACTCCAAAGACCAAACAAAATGCCTGCTATTGTACCAGGAGTACCAACCCAGTTCAAGATTGCATCACAAGAGCAACTGGGAAGAAGCAGCTTTGAAGCCTCCATCACACTCTTGAAGAGCCCTCGCTTGTTTTCAGCCTGCATTGAGGCACACCTCTGTTTTTGCAGTTCATCAACCTGAACTGACCTGAATTGTCTTAGACTTGTAGCTTTATTTCATAATCCCCTTTCTGAGCAGTGACTGGAAACTGCCCTTCTTCCTCTGAGTGTATATGCCCTGTAGAGCCATATTGGGACAGGGACTTGTTTAACCAAGTCATGCACAAGTGAAAGAGCTTGCACCAGAGGGACTGAGAGCTCTTTCCCAGAAAGAGCATACCCTGGCATATGATGGCTCAAGTGGTTTTTTGCTGTCTTGGACAGAGAAGTTCAGTTGCCTTCTCTGTCTGGGGAGGTTTGTGTTTGTTCCCTGCCTCCGTCAGGACTGCTCTGACCATCAGCCTACAGCAAGCTACAGGGAGTGTGGGTCCAAAATTCCAGCCAAACAATGGCTCCATTCACATCCTCTGGTGAACCCAGCTGACATCAGCTTACAGGAGCAAACCTTCTTCCTTGCAGGAGCAATTTCTTTACCAAGAAATTATCTCACCTGCTCTTTATTGTACAGAGTGAATTTCAATGACTGATATTAAAAGATGTTTCACTATCACTCTGTACCTGGAAATCATGGCTTCAGCTGCTAACCTATGCCCCTACTGTCATTGCAGTGAAGTAGATATAGCGCTCTGCTTGTGCAAAACTGCTACAGCAGGGCAAGGATGGGGGGGGGGGAGGTGTGCAAATTGAATCAGCTGTCTATACTATGTCTCCCCTTTTACTTTTTAGAAAAACAGAATGTAATGCTCTATTGCACAAATCAGGCTCTTCAGGCCTGCAAAGCTCTCCAAAACAGAAATTAATGACAACATTTTTCATTCTTAGATACCAAAGTGCTCTGTGCAGGTGGGTGATTACGTCATTTCCTGCATTTTAGCAATGGAGCAACTCTAATTAATATATGTGTCTCTGATCTGTTGAAGACCAGACATCAGGTAAATGGCAGAAGAGTGAAATCGACTAATACCTAGTCTGTGCTATCTTGATTGACATTGTAAAAGCCGGGGGTGGGAGGCTAGAGAAGAGAGGGAGAGGTGAAGAGAGCCGAGGCTACATCTCAGGCGTTTAAATCAGTCTCCAAACACTCAGGAAAATATACTCTGCCAGTGTGCCCACAAGTGCTAAACGGCAGCTGAGTGCTTTCAGGGAGTCTGACAAATATGGGCACAGCCATCATTTATTGCCAATTAGAAATAGAAATGTGGTGTGCAAGTGAACTGCCTGCCACGCTGCAATCGAAGAGCACTTCACAGTGTTTATCAGTTCTATGACCAAGAACACATGAATTTTTTAATAATTGCTCCATTCAGAGCCTCACCAATGCACACTGAATTCAGACCATTTAAAAGCCATTAATTAATCATTTATTACTGATTACACTTCACAATGGCATCCCAGATTGCTCCTCTGGTGGTGACATTAAACATGTCATGGCAGACCCTTGTTCCACATTCCAGAGGCCAGCACATCAACAGTCTCTGATGGAGTATTACTCACCCAGAAGTGTGCCTGTGCCTCTTTATTATGGCAGCAACTCTGGAGGCCAAGGTAGGATAATCTCATCCACAGTATAACCCTGTTCCTCAGGACATATAATATGGCTGTGAAACCGCCAGCCAGGACTGGAGGGGCTGATCAGACAGGTCTGCTCAGAAACTACAGTAGAACCAGAAAAAAATGTGCACTTTTCAATGACTGGAGAAGACTGATACCTTCCTCTCTGGCCTTCCCTGAAGACACATGGAGAAGTAAACCCCCCACTCATGAGAAGATTTTGTTCCAAAGAACATTTTGTTTCAAAATTTTCTGGACTGTTTTGCACCACTAATTAGTCTATTTCCACATGAGTCACAAATTAATAGTTTCACCATGTCCTTCAGTATGAGAATATTTCTGGTATAGAAATTTCTTTTTTTAAGCCATGTGAAATAGATTCTTAAGTCTGCCTCTTCCATTAACTCTTCAACTTTTTTCCCTCTTTGTTTTTTGCTCCAGCACTGGTTCTCCACTAGCTCTGTTCTAATCTTTGTAAATTATTCACCATCCAGCATCCTTCACACCACCATTTCCTGTAATTTATAGTGTCTACTGTGTTGTATTATTTAACACTGAAAAGCATTTCAGGATTCAGCTTTAGATTATCAGGCAAGATGTAATGAATTGTGTTGTGTTGTGTAAAACCCTAGGCAATAAAATCGAAAATGATTAATAGCTTAATGGTGGTCGTCTTGCTAATGTCTCAGTCTTTTGTGTCTTGTCACATTTATTCTGCTGCAAAGGGGGCAGGAGCTTTTAAACTTGTTTGCTCCTCTCAGGGGAATTGCTTTTTTTCTTTTCTGCTAATACCACGTGCTTGTTAATGGAGTATTAATAATAACCATGTGATAAGCTTCTTCTGTCAGACAGTGAAGTCCACTAAATAATTTCCAGCAAAGTCTTAATTCCAGATCATAAGTGCAGAAGGCAAGACCACAGCTGCTGACAGCTTATTCAGCTTTCATCATAATGTCATATCAGACTAAATAATTGAAGATGACTGGCAATTTACATATCTCCTCTCTAAGTCAAACAAGCTAGAGTTCACTTCACTCTGTTAGACCTCACTGCATTTATAAATCTAGACTGGGTATACAATTTGTTTGCATATTATATATTGAGATGAGTATAAAATAAGGTTTTCTTTGGCAGGTGTGGCAGAACAGAAGCCTGCTCCAGACAAAAAGCATAAAGACAAGCTTCACCTCTTGCCTGGTGAAGGACATGTTGTTCACAGCCCTTTCGATTTCAATGACCATATGATTGATAATACATGAATTTGCCCAACATTTTGGGATTAGTTTTGTTGGGTAATTCTGTCTTTACACCAGAGTAAGAAAGAGGAGAATCCAGACTAGTTTCAGTATTGAGAAACATGTTATCTTTCTAATAATTGTACTATAAAATTCACACAGGCTATATTTTAAAAGCACAAAGTTCAAACACCTTCTGGAACTAGATCAGGCATCCTCTGTGCTGTGTCTGTGAAAACCAAGTGTCACTTTTTACATTCTCATTACAAAACGTTTCCTTTAATGACCAGGATAAAACCAAATGTATTATTCAGAACTGAGTAATAGCTTTCACCAGTCACAGTGATGGCTGGGTGGGATATATGGTTTCTTACATGTCATGTAAACACTTGATACAACTCCAGGTCTTCAGTAAAAGCTTTACTGAAAGAGGAAAACAGAATTTCAAACTCAAGTTCTTAATGAAGACATCTGTATGCAGAACCTCCATCCTTACTTACTTACTCCATACTTACTTATGCAGAACCTCCATGCCTTACTTAGGCATCCATATTAAGTGGTTTCATTTGTCAGAAATGCAGGTCACAGTGGATCAGATTTTGTCTCATAGCTTCTGAAATCAGACTGCTTCTGACGTGCTTTGGAAAGATGTTTTAAGGTTTTATTCAGCTATTCACTGCTCTCGCTGGGAGCAGTTCACATCAATATTTTCAAATAACTTACTCTTAAAGTGCAAATCTAACCAATCTAGTCTGAAAACCCTGTGTTGGGAACATGATCTCAGGTTTTAGACTCTGTATAATAATAATATGCATTCCCCAGGGAAGTTGGGGTCTCCAATTCCGTAATAATATGATTCATCTGGTTTTGCATATTTTGAACTACAGTGAATTCCTTTTTTTCCCATTCTCATGTTTACTGTCCCAACTGCGTGTCAGCTTGGTCAGCTATATTTGGTTAATATATCATAGAATCTCAGAATGGGTCAAGTTGGAAGGGACCACAGAGGGTCACCTGGTCCAACATCCCTGCTCAAGCAGGATCATCCTAGATCACACTGCTCAGGATTGTGTCCAGATGATTCTCGAATATCTCCAGAGAGGGGGCCTCCACAACCTCTCTAGTCAATCTGTTCCAGTGCCTGGTCACCCACACTGTAAAGAAGTTCTTCCTCATATTCAGGTGGAACTTCTTGTGCATTAGTTTCCACCTGTTGCCTCTTGTCCTATTGCTTGGCACCACTGAGCAGAGCCTGGATCCATCTTCGTGACATCTTCCCGTCAGATACTTACAGACATTGAAGAGGTTCCCTCTCAGTTGCCTCTTCTCAAGATTGAACAAGCCCAGCCTTTTCTCACAAGAGAGATCACAGACTTAAAGAGTATTCTGAGTTGGAAGGGACCCACAAGGATCATCAAGTCAACTCTTAAGTGAGCAGCCCTACAGGCATTGAACCCACAACCCTGGCACTATTAACACCAGTCTCTACCCAACTGAACTAATCTCAGGGCCATGCTCCAGCCCTTTAATCATCTTTGTTGCCCTCTGCTGGAACCACTCCAGGAGCTCCATATCTCTCTTGCACTGAGGAGCTCAGAACTGGACATGACTCCTCACTACTTGATATTTGCTTTATCTCAATGTTACTGTTATTTCTCTTGCTAAAGGTCATAAAGTGTAATTAACTGATCCATACATTAGCAAGGGAGAATCTTGTAAAAAATATTGTAAATGTATTAAAATATCTTAAATGTATTAAAACAAGATTAGGAATCAGAAAAATAATGTCAGGAAAACAATATAAATTACTGCTTTCCAGAGGGATTTCAAAATCCACCATCATGTAAAATATCACATTTGAGCCCTAACTTACAAAAAAGCAAGATAAGTAGACACAAGAAAAAGTGCATAAGAAAAAAAAAACAATTAAGTCTGGCAATGTGCATTAGAAAACTGATCATTTCTTACTGTTAAAGCTTTTCTTACCAGATTATAAGAAGTGGGGACAGATTAATTCAGTGTTACCCCCAGTAGAGCAGTAAGTAAGGAAATTAAAAGTTAATGAAATCCACAGCTAAAAGTAAACAACACAAGCCCAGGTAGGTACACTGTCTGCACTTTTTGTCTATGGGACTGCAGGATATTATTGATTACGTAGTACTAGGCTGAGAAAATGAAATGAGGCAGCAAATTGCAGAATCAGTCGGTAGCTACTCTGAGCAGTCCAAGTCCTCTTACTGAAAGGAATCCCAGTAGGAGATTTTCCCTAGGTACTTTCTCCTCTTTGTACAGCTGGTAGTTCTCCAGATTTATGAGGCAAAATTCTCAGGCAAATACTGGATGTAAAAGTGCCAGGGCATAGTGTTTTATGGAGCCATTTGTTTGGGCAGTTGGTTTGTGGTTGATTAAAACCTGAGGGCTTATCCATTTTTTCCAAATAAATAGACTAGTCTAATAAAAGCCATTACCATCCTGGCCTCTCATGTATGTGCACACCATCCCTCACCGTCCCTCTGATGCCTGTTACTGTCCCTTCCCCTGTGATGCATCCCTCGGGTGAACTGGAAGACATCCCTGCTTCTGGTAAGGACTGTCAGAGGACAGGAGCTTTTGTGCTTTTCTCAGCCCGTACCTAACTCCTTGCCTTCCTGATGTGCTCCAAAAGAACAGGGACACAGGGAACAGTCATTTTGCATTTGCTGTGGTGGACAGGGATCAAGGAGTTTCTCCTTGATCAGAGTCCACTCCCAGTGGACTCTTCTGCCTCCTCTGTCTTGGAAGCCACCCCATTCACCATGTCCTCTGCAGAAGACAAAAGTTCTGGAGATTTCTAGAAAAGGCAAGGTTTGGATAAACCGTCATAGTTTCTCAGATAAACATATCTAACTCATTCACAGGCAGCATACAAAAAGTCTTTATCAGCCTAAGTGCACATTTCACTCAAACAGGTTATAAAACAGAATCATAAGCAGTGAAGGACTGCCAGGGTACTGGAAGTTAAACCTTTACAACTTTACTTATGCCATGCCTGTGAGGTCAGGAAATACAGAATATTCTTTACCAGAAATTGTGTGTATGTGTCAAGTTGCTCAACAGAAGGCTGTGAAGAAGCTCAGTCTTTAGTAAATGCAGTCTGCTATGCTGAAAGAAAATAAGGAAGGGGACAGGCAAAGCCTTCCAAAATTTTACTATTAATCTTCTAAGGAGCGCCACATATGAGCAATAGAGAAGAGAAAACTGAGACAGCGAATGCATCTCAACTGTTATGCATACAGAGAAATTATGGGAATCAGCTATTCAGTCCACTTTGAGTTTTGTCACTCAGAAAGTGAAGTAATTCTTTGGTCCACAAAGAATTATCACTTGGTGATATTGTGCAACTTGATGATGATGACTCTCGGTGTAAAAGTTGCTTGTATCTACACTTTCCTTGCATAAAAGGCATGTAGATATGGAACTTAGGGACATGGGTCAGTGGTGGATTTGGCAGTGCTAGGTTAATGGTTAGACTCCATGATCTTAGAGGTCTTTTCCAACCTAACTGATTCTATGATCTATGATTTAATATTGTCTTTATTTCTATCACTGAACTGAGCCTAGAAACTAGTACAAATAGCACAGAACTTCCTAATGAATGAGATTCAATGAACCCAAACTGAAAAAAAAATTTAACTGTGTTATTTTAGATTTTTCAATCCATCTGAAGAAGGACAAGAATGAAGCAAATGCCAAAGTGCCAGCATCGAGGATGCTTCCTGGGTGAAAAGAAAAGAACACCGACCTAGTTAAAAAGGAGTTATATTGCAGCTGGTTAGAGCAATGAAATTATCATGACAAGAAGAACTGACACTTCCACTGGGAACTGTCTGCGGCCTGACAGGTTTCCAGGGAGGTATCTAGTTCAAGGACATATGTTACAAGCTGTCCTTAGAGAAGTATTATAGGTGGAGAAAATGTCAAGAAAACTGAAGGACTTGGCAACCTATATCTGGAGAGACCTAAAGCACTGTGCAGAGAGCACTCTGATGTTACCTGAAGTAATGCACACTCATTTGGCCAGTGTCAGTGAAAGATTCGGCAAAGATTTCAGCCAATAGATCCAACTAAATGATCACTGCACCAACACACCCAGAGCAGGCAGACAGATGTAACTGCACCTTGCCCATATGAAGTCCTCAAAGACATATAGCAAAGACCACTTCATAAAGGAAGAATTGACACCTGAAATATCTAACATGTTTCACAGGAATTGTACCAAAGATTTCCAAAATCATGATGGTTTTTAATACAGCCTGCTTTCTGAAAAAATCTGGATACCAAGGAGTTAAGTAAATGGTGTTTAACCAGCAGCAGCAAGCTGTTTAGTTTTATTAAAACATGGCATTATGTGCTATTTCTAGGTAACGTGAAAAGTCCTTGACAAGCTACATGAAGTAGAAAAGAGCACAGCAACATATTAATTTTAAAAATGGTAGTGGAAAGCAAGCTGGTAGAGGCTGGGTCTGGAGTCTGCTTTTCCTTTCAGTGAGACGTAAATTCCTCTTTGTATTTGAGAGGGCAGCCTGTAGAAGCCAAAAGGTCATCTTCCCCAGCCAGCACCCTCCAGTGCTACTCCTTCTTGAAATAAGCCTCTTGTCCTCCTGGAAAGAGAAGTAGACTTAGACTGGGTGTGATGGGAAGCAACACTTCTATGCCCTGTTGCAATTTTTTAATTCTGTTCCTTCGCCCCTCCATGAAGAGAGAAAAAGAAAAAAACAAACACAAAACAACACAGAAAATGTAAAAGATGTCACTGCAGATCAATTCTGGGTGAAATCTGTAGGACTTTCTAATAGGTAACATAGTCAAATCACGTGTTAGTTTATCAGTGATGCCTGCTGGTACATTCATTTATTTACCTGGAAGAATGGATCTGCACTTTAGGTATGAGCTCAGGACACTCAAATTCAATTTACCCCTTTTTCTATAGTTTTTTTACTGTGATCAAGTCACTGAATTTCTCTGTGCTTCATTTCCCCATTCACAAATGACAGCTCCTCCATATTGTCAAAGAATATCATTGTAAGGCTAGAAGTGCCTTGATCTGTCCAGCATCCCGGTCAAAGAGGAAACAGGGAGAAAAAGTGGGGAAATGGTGATACCAAAAACATGCTAAATGAAATATCAAGAGAGTGAATATGGACCAAAATAATATCATATGGCATAGAATAATCTAGAAAACAAGAAAATCAAACTCCAGACTTGATTTAACCCTTCAGGATGCAGACCTGATTTTCCAAAGACATCGCTGTGGAATAAGGGTAGGCTTGCAAAGCCATGACTCGATATCTGCCAGGGGAAGGGAGCTAAGGAGGTGTGGAAACAATCATGCCTGTTGAGCAGACTTACAAGAAACTGGCAAGAAATGACGAAAAATATTGGTGATTTAAGTGAGGACACAGAAGGGCAAGTAGTTATGGAAGAAAATGACATCTACAAGAGAGAAAGGTAAGATCAGATTAAACGAGAGAAAGCAGGGAAAATCACAATACCCAAAAAATGTTGTCATTGGGCTTCCTGATATAAATTACATGAAGCTCCAAAATAACAAATTCTATACTACAGGTGAGAGTTGCTCTCCTCTGGAGGAGGTGGGTGGAAGAGGTGTGTTTTGGTTGAAAACCCAGATGTTTAGATAACTTGGTGCTGTCACAGAACCTAATGAGGGCTCTAATCGAGGCACCACATCATCTCCTCTCCTATCAGTCACAATATCTGGTTACTATATTTCTCCTGATGCACTTCAAACTCTCCTCCTGGTAGAGGGAGGCAGCATATTGCAAACTGCCTTCGAACAGGTTCCAGCAGGAGTTGAAGTCTGGCTGTGTAGCATATGCCATCTAGGAGAATGAGACAATGAGTCAGCTGAAATGTTGTTCCCTGGGACACTCTGTGGCTTATACAACCAGAGATTTCTTTGTAGAAAATTTTTGACCCAGTCCTTTTTTTTTTTTTTTCAGAAACAAATGATTTTCTGTGGAAGACAATACTTCTGTCAGGGTGGAAAATATTTAATAATCTGACTTTCTGATGAAAAAATGTATTTTAATGGTATCAACCTCAGTTCTTCGTTTCATTTATGTTCATAATTTTCCACCCCCTTAGGATTTTTTCTAAGATTTTCTATAATGCCTGTGCTATGTCTTTAGCCATTGATATGCAGCTCAGCAAATGCAGTGGCTGATCTTCCTTTTAAGTTGGGTAAAGTGCTGCAGAGTTCAGTGAAGGTGCTTCTAATGGCATAAAGGTTTTCCCCTTGCATCTGCTTTTCGTCATGTTTCAGAGCTGGGTCTCCATTTGGTGGATGCACCGATACATAAGCTTGACCCAAATAAAAATCTCCATACAGAGTCACCAGTCCTTGTCCTAGCCTGAACACACTGTGGCTGTTATAAACTGGTGTGAAAAATACAGCTGCAACTTCTAGGTCCCACTTTCGGCCCAGCTGTGTCAGACAAGGTAGAGACTCATTTTCAGTGCAATGTTTTCATCCCATTATTTCATCACAATTAGTTGGATAGAACCATACACAGTGCCTGTCTTAAAGACCTACTCTCAGTTTGAACCTCTGACTCTCGCCAGGTCTGAGGCCTGTCTAACCTCACTTCTCTTCTTGAGAATTTTTCTCTCTTTTACACATGCTGTCCCCTGCAGAATGTCTCAAAATTCTAATTCCTTTGGAGGAATCTATCCACACCTCCAGCAAGAAGTTACGCCCGTTAAGGGTGGGAATAATCTTGCCTAACTATAGCTATTTAAAAGTTAGACAACTCCCTAAATAATCTGGCTGAGACAGAAAAAAGCACTTCAAGAAACAAATTTATCCATTTTGTACTAGGTTGTTCCTTCTCTTCACTGTCTACACAAGCCTGGATGATGACCTCAGACTAATTTTTAAATGGCTGATATTAAGGAAGATGAATCCTACCCATTAAAGGACAGTAGAAAAAAAACTAAAGTTCCACTTCCAAGGCCCTATACAGTTTTCCCATAGCAGGCACGTCAATATTTAGGCTGTTGCTGGGACCACTGATCACTGTCTTCCCTCTCTGCTATATTCTGGGCCCTGCCATCACCTGCATATTCTTTTTTCCTGTGTTTCCCTTCTTCACCCTGAGGTGTCCCATGTTGCCCAGGATTCTGGCTGAAGCAAGGGTTCCTCTAGGTGCCTACCTCCACGCAGGTCATATCCATCTCTATTAAAATCTGTTGAGAAGTTACAAATTGAAATCTATCACACTTTTGTGATATGCTTGACTTCAGCGAAAAGCCCTTGAAGTTTTTCTTCAGAAAAAAAATGCTAGCTAAAGGTTATATACCATACAAAGGAACAATTCTTAGAAGTTGCAGTCTGTCTCTAGGATAGTATTGCTGATGAGTATTACAATGCTTACTAAGTACTATCTACCATCAAATGGCTTTTCTTTTGTAAATATCTGATCTACTAAGACTCATTCTCCATTCCACTGCAATAGCTCTGCAGAGTAAATATAGTGTAAAACCAGTATAAATGAGTGGTAAAAAAGGCTCAGTGATCTGGATTCTGGATTCTGGTCCTAAGGCTCCCTATGTGCATGGAAACTGAGCTTTATTTTGGCATAGTTGAGTTCAAGTCAGATCTGGTTCATACAGTGAATGCTTCAGCAAACTATGGTACAAATATGAAATACAATTTTCTGATTATTTACTTTTTTACCTTCACAGAAATCCTATTCATAGGCCTGCTAGCAGCTCACATTTCAGGTTATTTTCTTGTTTGTTAGTTAATGACTAAAAATAGGTGAAAAGGTTCATTTTGGGGCCCTTTCAGTGACTACGTTACAGGCCAGTGCATTCTTCTCTCTTCCCTATTTCTGTTTGTCTCTTATGCTCTGAGGCTTTCAGTACTAAAGCTTTCCACACTCTGCATTACCAGTCCACAGCTTGCTTTGAATTCTGCCATCAGCTTTGAATTCTGCCATCAGCTTTTCTCCTATGCATCCCTCAGCAGTGGTGATTGGTAACGGTGACTGTAACTGGAAACCACCCTTGTACCACGTGAGAGTTACAGGGTTTCGTTCTTTTATTTTCTCCTTTCAAAAACTCACACATGCTGGTTTCAATAAAAGAAGCTAGCCTACTTCACTACTGTATAACAGAACTATATAAAAATGCAGTTCATATATATCAATGTATATATATATATGTGTGTGTGAATTCAAAGGTATGCAGTGGACACATATAAATATATAATTATTTGAATTTGTGTGTGTCCCTCTGCATCTTCAGCCATGCAGTGCCCACAGTTCAATTTGTGGGTATTTAAAAGAGCAGCAGGTAGATGAGGTCCTGTGATTTTGGGCCAGTTCAATGAACTTTTTTTAAAACTGAGAGTGATTTCTTTCTGCTTTTGGTTTCCTTTTTCACACCCCAGGTTGATCTTGCCTGTTTTGGTGATATATAGCAGTTTTTCCCAGTGGCCAGCAAAGGTATGGGATGCCAGTACCAGCCTGCAGGACCCTGAAGCACATGGGTGGGAAACCAAAGCACATGGGTGGGAATCACCATGAGCTCTGAACAAGGAGCAGGATCTCATGCTGTCTGCCACCACTGTGCAGGAGGGACGTGGGCTGAGACCATCGCTATGCTGCATGCACTGATCTTCACGGGAAAAGCCTACCAGGGAGTATCACAGGGCTACAATGCTTGCAGCTCTGATTTGGCTCTACAGCCTCAGATGGATATCTTGCTTTCAAGATGTGACATAATGTTGCTGACCGGTTTGTGGGCTCAGGGCCCACTCAGAAGAGTTAAAGGTCATTTGTAACAACAGCAGAGGAACTAAGTTCTGCACAAGATATTTGGGCTTGAAAAGTACTAGTTGTGTATGTTCTGAAATGCATTTTCTCTTCACACAGAAGCATTGTGCTGACTCCACTTACAGCCTGCCACACTCCAAAGGCACCCCAGTGCATTGTGTTGGGGAACCTGTATTTTCCAATATTGAATTACCACAGGTGAAAGAAGGTAGAGGTCTCCAGTGTCCTTTTGAAGGTGTTCTGAAGGAAATGACTGAGGCAATTTATCACTGATAATCTGCACATGAGACACAAAAGGGAGTGGAAGCTGTCACCTGAGAGCCTAGGATTTGCCTCCTCCAGAAGAGGACTCTTACCTGAAGCTGACTCCATCTATGTCACAAGACTGCAGGAAAAGAAGCAAGTACAAGGAGGCGCATTGCATGAAAGCTGAGTTCCAGAAGAATAGATTGCAACCAGGTACATAATGTATGATCCAAGTATTTCACTAAATACAACCACTGTAGAGACGTGAACAAACTGACACTCAAAACAAACTGTGATATTGACCGTAGTTGAAGGGTACATGTGCAATCTCTCGGGCTGGAGACTAGAAGGAGAGAGGTCTGCGAGAGGTGAGGATCTGGCAGCACTTTACTCCGTAAGTGAATACCAGGACTGCCATTTTGTGAAGAAGAAATGGTGAGCTAAGTCTTTAATGATTCCCCCAAACAAATTTCAAATCCATCCCTGTACACAGGGCTGAAATACTGCTCTGAAATGAATGTCACCATGAATGAATTTACTCTGAACACATGACTTGTCAGATCTCCTGTCATCCCCAGCTCATGAGGAGCTTCCCTTAGGGGCCATTTGATGTGTGGGTATCAATTTCAGTTGTGGAGGATTCAGCCCCTTACATGCTTATATTTGCTGTTGACTGCTTCAAGGGGCTGTAAGTTTCATGGTTCAAGGTGTTCAGCTCTACTTGGTTGCTCTAAATTAGCCCAATGCAAATGATTTTGTTTGACTTCAGTCCTTCACAGCTGGTCTCGAAGCATCTGTTCTCTGTGCTCACATCTGTAGTGCTGTCTAAAACACCACCTTTTGGGATTTGTGTGCTGTCATTTTCCATTGTTTCTTGCAAATTTCTGATAATGACAATGGCTAAGTTTCTCTTGGTGGATTTTTTTTCTTGATGCATTTTGTTTGCTTGTTTACACTTGGTAGGGATGAAGACACGCAAGGTGCTCTGGGGCTGTGAAGAAATCCCCACTCTGATGTACATACTATATTGAATGCAGGTTTTGGCTCAACTGCCAGCCTCAAATCCATGTAGGATTCTCACATACAGGGTGATGTTCTGTTTCAACCAAATTAAACAGACAAGGGAGAGCATAAAATGCAAGCACAAAACCCAGTCTCCTCACCTGACCACAAATCTCATGAATACTTGAGTCAGAACTTTTTCTGTTCTCGTCCCTTCGACACCCTTGGACAGCCCTTAAACACCGGGCTTGGATACAGGCTGATCCCTGAAGCTTTGTGTGACAAAGAGTAGTGAAGTGCACTATGGAAAGACTTGTGCCCTGGAGCATCCCAAAATCTTGACTTAGAGCTGGGCTCCTTTTCAAGCGCTTAGAGAAGCTTCTGCTTCCCAGTCAATCCCAGGAGCTTCAATATTCCTGATGTCTCTGGGAGAAGTGTGGCCCCCTAATGTTTCAGGAGGTGGGAAGACTGAGTTTGCCCACTCTGTGCATCATCTGAAATGTTACCAAGGAGTCCTAACTCATATAAGCCCACCACAGTGTGAGCACCTCCACAGGTACCACCCCTGTGAGCCAGGAGCAAAATCATGGGAGGATTTGAGTAAATACCTCTTCATATTGGACTACAGAACAATGTTTTGGAGTAGTCAAGTAGTAAACCCTACCAATACTGCACCTACCATCCCAGTGTTAAATTAATTCCATTCACTACAGAGGACATATAAGAGTTGGAGACCATCATGCTATCCATAGCACCACAGATTAAATCTCCCTTCCAAGAGAAACTATTGTGTAGCTAAGTCAGGGAATGGTTCAAGCATTGTCTAATGACAAGTGAGTCTTGATGCAATGCTTGTTGTACACAGAGCAGAGGAAGAAATGCTTAGGAGTTCAGGGAAACTGGTTTTTTATCTTGAATCATGGGTGATTACTCCTACTTTATCTTGTGCAGCTCAAGTTGTCACACAGTATCTCTCCTTTATCAAAGTCTGACCTTGCCTGAGTGGCTTTCTGCAATAGAATCCCACTGGACACTGCTATGCTGTCAAGACAAATAGTTGTGTTAGGGTTCTTGTCTTTCTTTAGTTCCATTCAGCCACAACTTGTGCCTATATTATTGCCTAGTGTCAAATGGGTCAGAAGAATGCCTCCTATTACATATAAAATCAAATACATAAAAGAGGACTACTACTCTTACGCGTAATCCCTTGAATTACCCTCAGTGGGAGTCTGAATCAATGCACTTCTGCATACAGATGAAAGGAGAAGTAACCTTTTTCACTCATCCCAAAAGGCTGTTAGTATTCTCCAAAAAGAGCAGCCAGCATTTTCTAAAACATGCGGTGGTTTCAGGTAGCAGGATTTTGGCACCCTTCTTTGAAAAGAACGCCATTTTCAGAGAGTACTCAGCACCTGAGAGATAAAAAGATCATTATCTATTATGGGATTTTCTATTAGACCCCAAAATAGAGATATTTAAGGACCTCTAAGTATTTGAAAATTTTGATTAGAGAATTCAACAAGCTAAGGACACTAATATTTGATCATATGCTGGTCACAGTCTGAAACAACGGGAAGTAGCTTCCTTCCAGGAAAATGTGTTTGCGGGCACTATTTTCTTCCTTACCTCTTAATCAAGTGTCAGTGACGTTTTTGGGAACTTTACAATAAAAGACTAGATGGACCATTACATAAGGTAATCGTGTGACCAGTAGGTAAACAGACGGATGTTTGTGGAGAGGTTGTGAAATGCAACTCTGTAATGTGTTTCTCATAATATCGGTACAGCCCATTCACTTCCCATCTCCTTTTTAGTTTTCCAAGATCACGTTGAAAATGGCTTTTTAGAGCCTCAAGAAATATTTTCTTATTCACCTCACAGCAGTGTCTTTGCAATTGCAAAGTACTGTATGCCATGCTACATTTATGCACTTCAGGTTTGATAGATGAGGGATGCTAATGGAATGTAAACTATCAAATTAAAAACTTTCATATTAGGAATGCCAACAGTGTTTGCTGTACCTTGCAAAGTGAGATGGTGCTTGCAATTTTTCTCTGTTGTTTAATATGATGCAATATGCACATTCTTATATGTCACCTTTTAAAGAAAGGTGGATGAACAATTTTAATAAGGAGGCGTTGCAGAATCACAAGAAACTGCATTAGTTTTACATTCAGCAGCTTCATTATGCAGCCTGCAGAAACTGCCAGATTATTACACTTTGCACACAAACCTTAAGTCCAATTCTACTCTTCCCACTTGTGTCAACTTCACTCTTCTCACATATCATTCATTTCAGTAGAGATACCTTGCCTTTGCCCTGTGATAGGATAGAGCATGACTGCGGAACTGGAACCACCTCTCACATCCAGTGCTCTTTCCTGAACATGACAGGGACTGCAGTGGAGTCAGGGGAAGAGAAGGTGTGCTGAATGGATCAGAGCCAGAGCCTCAGCCCACAAAAACCAGCACCAGCACTCAGCATCTCTCACCTGAGCCTATGCAACCACTGGTGGGGAAACTGAGCAGAAGCAGGATGGGATCAGAAATGGGTCTCAAGACAGGACCTGTCACTGACATCTCAAATGAGGATCCGCACTGATTTATATCCCATTTGGAAGGAGATAACCATGGGGAAGGAAGTAGGTGAAGAGGTGGATCCCCTCCATCTTCCTGGACCATATGCCTGCATTTCCTCACTCTTGCTTCCATGCTCTGCACAGTTTGCTAACCAGATTTCAGCCTGGTTTCTGCTTGCTTGTCCACTGGAAGTAAATGAAGAGAAATAATAAGAGGGGATCTCTTTGCAAAGGCTATTGAGGACAAAACAGTTTCCACTGGGAGATGTTGGCTCTGTGAAAGGTTCCCTGGATTAGATTACCAGGGATTGCAAATTGGGAAGGGAGGGTAAACATGTTAGAAAGTTGGTCAGACACTTGTTCCTCCAGCTGTCACTGGTGTGGGTAATGCAGTTTGGTGCAGCTAACTGCAAGATTAATGGAACTGTTCAAATATTTAATCCTATAAAGGTATTACATGAAATGCTCACTGTAGCCTGCTTGTTTTTCAGCTTGACAATAATGTATGCTGTGTGTGCACGTGTGCTTCAATGTGGGTTATGGGTAGGGAAAGATAAAAATAAATCCTATACAGTTACTGGGGAATAAACATGGTCACAGCTTCCTATATCTTAAATGAGGCAGGGAAGCCCTGCAAGGCTTTGACAGTACAAGGGACGAAGTAGGTCAGACCTGGGTTCTCTAGGTGAGTTTTGGAAGAAATACTGGTTTACATGGGGCTGTTTGTTTTGTATAAGTCATAACAAGGAGAGACCAGCTGTAAATGTGAGCTGTGGGAAGGGTGGGAAAGAAAGAAAGATATAGCTCCCTCTCTCTGTCTCTCTAAGTTTTCAAATTTCTGCTGTGGAAATATACCCCTTGTGTGAAGATTTTGGTCAGTTTAGGACACAGGCACAAGAACAGACAAATGCTCTGTCATTACTAATGATCACACTCTCACACCCCTTATCCAGTCCAAAACCTGCTTTCTCATCCAAAGCACTCTCAGGAAACCAACTGATTTCTAAACTCACTCTCCTGCCTGTGATGCCCTGAAAAGACTTTCCTCACTCTCTTTTCCTTATCTGAGTTTCCTCCATCTCTTAGGGATTTAATCGCTTTGGTCAACATTCTAAAACAAACTGGCTTTTTGAGCTTAACAGCTTGCCTTTTTGGAGGAGCTTATTACAAGCCACAGGCATGGACAGATCAGTATCCACTCTCAGTCTGCCTTGAGGTTCTGTCAGAATGCAGAAGCAGGGAAACATCTTCTAAGAGAAAAGATTTTCATGCCAACTTTGACTGAGGGGAAAATGAAGGTTAATCCCATTGACACTGAATGACTCAAGGGTTGGACTTGATGATCCTTGTGGGTCCCTTCCAGCTCAGAATATGTCATGATTCTGTGATTCTGAAATAGTGCTGCTAACTTTGCTTGTAATGCAGTATTGAAGAATGAGGAAGTTTACTCACTACGCTTGTACTGGTCTCATGCCAGAGCCAAAATCCCCCGTGTCACATCCAACAACATGCTTTCATCCAGATTCTTATGAAGTATCAAAAGCTAGGAAACAGAGGCTTCTGAATCTGCCTCCAGACACACTGGTTGTAGTCCTTTTATACCCCACACACGACTATGACAAGGGCCGGACCAAAGCTTGCAGCCCATTTCACACGAGGGGACAAGCTGGCCAACACACTGCCACAGCCTTCTGATCACTGCTGACTTTCAGCTTTGGACTTATTATTTGCAAAGTGGCTGGCTCTTGTTTTGGACCTTGCTTCATTGCTTTTCCCATTACCGACACACCGCAGTTTATTGCATTTATTCTAACTCACCATGCGCAACAAAGCAGGGATTTAGGATGACATCGCACAGCCATCCTAGGCCATCACTTACATGCTGTGTGTAGCAAAAGCCTCCAAGAGACAGGAAATTGCTTCTGGTGGTTAGAAGTAGCTAGGACATAAGGGAAAGTGTTTTGATCCTGAATGACTCTGGGGAGAATTTTGGTTCTCCTAATGGCTCAGTTTAATAGGTAAAGCCACAGACAAGCACAGAGACAGCACAAGGCAGAGGTTTACTTGATAAATCCCCTCCTCCCCCCTGAGCTCAGAACTGGGAGAACTTCCTGGCAAGAAGTTTGTTTGACTTGTTGCTTTTTTCCCACAGCTTACTTGGCTCTTGCTCAGCCCAACACAGCAGAGGCTGGACAGGCAGTCAGGCCATTTGTGTGGGACTTCTGAAAATGCAAGGCACAGCCCAATTTGAATTTTTCCCTTTTGTAAAATTTCTGGCCAAATGGAAAGCACTTTGACATCAGGTAATGTTAATAGGGAGAGAGGATTACATTCCCCCTTCTGTCAAGATCTCTTTTCCCAGCTGTATTTTGCTGTGGGTAGCCATGAAAAAAAAAGAGCTGGGAGAGGTTTGTTTCCTCTCCCCAGTGCTTTTCTGGGAGACAAGGACAGAGGGCAGGATTTCAGTATTTCAGGTTGCAAGGTACTGCAGGATGTTGTCTTCTCCAAGCTCTGCTTTCAGCAGGACAACTTCAAAGCTAGAGCAGGATGCTCAGGGCCTTGGCCACCTGAATTTTTATGTCTTCAGTGGTGGACATCCACTGACTCTCTAGACCCTCTTTTGGTGCTACACCATCTTCCTGGGGAACTTCTTTTCTAAAGAATTTTTCTTGTTGCAACTTTCATCCTTTGCTTCCTGTTCTAATACTGCACTTCTGAGAAGGGCTTGGCTCCATCTTGCCTATACACTTTCCGAGCCAGTTGAAAAAAACAGTAAAATCCCCCTTTGCCTTCTCTTTCCAGGCTGAACAAATCCAGTCTCTTGGCCTTTTCTCTTAGGACCTGTACTCCAGCTCCCTGACTATCTGGGTGGTCATCCACCCAGAGCATCTTGTTCCATTTTGCTGATGTCTTGTATGGGAGGGACAAAATTGGACATGGTAATTCTAGATGGAATCTCGCAGCCCCTGCTTGTGAGGGGTCCTGGTGAGGCTGTAGCTCTGCAGCCACATATGCAGAGCAGCTCAGTAATCCAAATGGGATCTAAAATCACAATCTTTGTTACAGCAATGAGTGGTTACTGCTACACAAGCAAAGCTTCCTGAAGATAGTGAAGACACCCTTGAAGCCCAAAAGAAACAAGGCAAGACTCAAAAGGTATGGGAAAGAAAATAACACCCAAGGCTCACGTAGAAAAAAATAGGGGGTTTACAGTTGGGTGCAGAATTACCATTTGAAAAACACATTATTCATCCTATTTATGTAAGTACAATAAATCAGTGTAAAGCCAAACAGCCAGACTATCACAAAGCTGCAAAGACCTCTGCAGAGGACAGAACAATGACAGCCAGTAGCTCTTTAAATAATAATAGTGTTTTTCCTATGGGACTCCCAGTTCATATCATTGCTATGCGCAGCATGCAAAGATAAAGTTCCCTGCGCCCCACGGATGGCTCCAATTTCTCAAATAATTGATAGCTGAAGCTCTCCTTGGAGGATCTAGTGGAGGGACGGAAAAAGGAGCATTGTAATGGCTACATTTTTTCATTCAGCACAAACCTGGTTTGGTTTGCACCCAGATATAGGTTGACAAGGGCTGCACTGTAGTAGTTGCCTTGAGAAGGAAAGTGAGGACTGACAGCTCAGTTGTGTCCTGGATCTCCCAACAAAGAGCCCAGGCCTGCACCTAGAAAAGGCTATTCAAATAGCTCAGGCAAAATGACTGTGAAATAACAAAAATCTTGATTTACTTCAGGGGTAGAAATGTATGGACTCCCCACACTGTATTTCACACCCGCAGTCAAGCTGTCTTTAAAAGGGATGAGAGGAGATCTGGAAGGAAGTGTGGGATGAGAACAGACTTAACACTAATATATGAGTAAATCTTTTTTTCTTCAACAGTAAAGAAACCCAGCAGATTTCAATTCTCAGAACAAAAAAGAAAGAGGCACTATCCTCTTCAAGCTTCCCTACAGATTATGATGGTCTGGGCAGGGGCAGAGTGGTAGGGGAAGGCATTTCCACGTTGGAACTACAAATCCAAAATCCCAAAAAAAAGGGTTTCATGTCAAAAACTATTCTCAGAAGTGGGATCTCTTTGTTTTATTGTTGCAGACGGATGGGGTCAGCACTGTGCTGCATGAGGCAGTACATACTGTGACAACCAGGATAATTCTTTGCTTCAACAACTGACAAACTCAAGCAGAGTTATCCATTGTTGGGTTTTGTTTTCTTTTGTGGCACACTTCATTTTCTTTCAGTGAAAGTGGAATATAGGGTAGGTGGATCCATCACAATCCTAGTGCCAGAAAGCTTGCTGATTTTAATTGCTCAGGCACCTTAGTAACGGCCGTCAGCGGTTCACAGGCATATTGTTGCAAAAAGATGAGGCAGGCAACAGGATGGAGGAAAACAGGATGGGGCCAGACTCCCCTGGTGGTGAGGTGACTTGCCCAACACCACCTGGACATTTGTGTCAGAGGTAGAGCCAGAGGGCAGGAGCCCTCAGCCCCTAGTTATTTCCGTAATCATAAAACAGAGGCTCTTCCTAAGCTAACTGACTAAGCTTTCTAACCCATACCTAACAAGTGATAGATGGGGTCACACCCTCCCTGGGATACTGTAGCAGGAGGGAAAGGAGCAGAGACTGACCCAACACCCTCTGCCCATGCCAGGCCTCAGTCTCTCAAGGAGGCAAAATTACGAGGCCGTGGAGGAATGTCTCAGACACAGGCTGGGGAATGTGAAAAGGGGGCTACTTGAATTGCAGATCGGGCGTGTAAGACATGACAGCTTGGCCTTTAAAGCAGATACAGTGCCTGACTGGCAAGGTTGTCAACGCAGTTCAGACAGCCTGCAAGGGTTCACTGGGTCAAACTTGGAAAGAAGGGAAAAGCTGCAGGAATTGTTTTCCTGAATATTTAACGCTGAAGCTGTGCATGCTAATAAACACACAGATATCTGAGTAATCCTGGCTTAAGCAGTCATGCCTGCACATTTAAACACATCAGCAAGTATTGTGCAATGGTGGGCAAGAAGAAGAAATCTAATTGATTTTAGCAGCACCAGGACAGAGTGAACAACTATTCTCAATTCTCTTCCACTGCCTCCAGGGCTTCCAAATGCTTGTTGTCCAACTGGAAATAATTCAACAGTTGCTAAAGCTCTATCTTGACCAAACTAGTTGTTCTAGTTCATTCTTGTATTGGAGGGGAGAGGTGTGTAGGGACAAAACATAACACCTTTTATTAGAACAGATTATTCTTCCCTCCCACTCTCCCAAAAGAGAGTGTGTTTAAGCTGAATCATTATTTGCTACTCTCATCAGATTTCACACACTTCAGAGCCTTCTTGGTCAATGCATCCCCGGAAAACATCACCTCTTTCTAGTTACAGTAGCACTATTGTTACAGCAACAATGCAGCAGCTAGGTGCTGAGGTTGAGATCATGACCCTTCACTTCTGGAAGAAGTGGGTGTTTGTTAACCAGCCTGAGAAGGAAATTCCACATGTGGGAGGTTGCACCAGCAGCAGGTCCAGTGCCACCACTGGGTAAAAAGGTTGGCAGGCAGCATAAGCACTCATACGTGTGCGTGTTATACTATATCCAGCTGAGTGACCTCAATATGCCACAAAAAAATAGCAATGAAATCCGATAGAGAGATTTCTGAAGAATTTAGAGGGATGATGAGAAGAACGGCATGTTCCTCTGACCCCTTATGACCTTTGCAGCTACAGCACTGTTGTATATGTTTTGTCAAATGAAAACTGAGAGGTGGATGTGACCCTCCACTCATTCACAAAAAACCCTCCGAGATTTACTCAAGGACTCTCCTGGGTTTCCATTTCTCTCTGTTTTTCTGGAACAAAATTAGAAAGTGTTCTATTTGTTTGTTTATTGAAACCATTTGCATATCATTTTCCAGGCTAGAGCCATTGTAAAGCATCTTCAAGGAGCACCCAGGAAAGGCAGCAGGAGCTGAGCTGTGCCACACCACACAGGGCAACCAAAGACACACACTGCAGGCAGCAAAGTTACAGGAGGAAGCCAGGGAGTGGGAGCAAAGCCTGTTGTGACTGCTGCTCTAATGAGCAAGGGGACAGGTAGGCTGAAGACCAAAAGGATTCAGAAGGAATATTCTGACACAGTGGCAAGAGAGAGAATCATAGAATCAGATGGGTTGGAAAGGACCTCTGAGATCATCAAGTCCAACCCTTGGTCCAACACCACCAGTTACTAGACTATGGCATTAAGTGCCACGTCCAGCCTCGTCTTGAAAACCTCCAGGGACGGAGAATCCACCACTTCCCTGGGCAGCCCATTCCAATGGCTGATTACTCTCTCTGTAAAGAATTTCTTTCTAACATCTAACCTAAACCTCCCCTGGCACAGCTTAAGGCCATGCCCTCTTGTCTTACTGCTGGTTGCCTGGGAGAAGAGACCTACCCCCTCCTGGCTACAACCTCCTTGCAGGTAGTTGTAGAGTGTGATGAGGTCTCCCCTGAGCCTTCTCTTCTCCAGGCTAAACAACCCCAGCTCCCTCAGCGTCTCCTCATAGGACTTGTGCTCAAGCCCCTTCAGGTTTCAGCTAAGAGGAATGAGTATGGTTAAGATGGAGGGAAGTGAAGGCAAAACACAATAGAGTCAAGACAATGGAGAACACACATAAGTCACTACAGGAAATCAGTGCAGTAGTTGAAAAAAATCTCTTTCTCCTTTGGTGTGAATTCCTGTCACAGAAAAAGCAATGCAACAGGAAACCGATGGGGCTGGCACTAATGCAGGCTGAGTCTTTCTGGACATCCTTGCCCTGTTCAGAACCTTTCAGGTATTGCCAGCTCTCAAATAATTTCTTCTAAATTTCCACTTTCTTATAAATGCAGAAAGTTCACCACAGGAAAGGATGATCCCAGACTAATTGCTGTCTGTGATGGCTCGGGGAAATGTACCAAAACACAGGTGTGCTACTACAAGAAACAGAGACAACAACATCACAAAACCAAGTGGAAGGAATGGCCAAATACTAGGTGTCTGGGACAAAAGGAAGTTCAGTAACAAAAAAGAAGATTAGCAAGTGCAGAGTTACTTTGCATTCAGTAGCTGAGTGTTCATTTCTGTGGGAATTTCCATTAGGGTAAAGATTTTGGGGGTTCTGTAAGTCATGACCTCCTAAGACATGGACACTTCTTGTCAGCACAAACTTCCTGCACTTGTTCTCCTGTTCAGGGATAGTCTATTGAGATCCTTTCCACGTGTTGTCCTAGTCAAAGCTCAGAAGATGTGACTAAAATAAAGAAAAAATTAAATTTATTCAAAGACCAAAAAGCCTTATTATTTTTTTTTATCTTTGAGCTTTCTTTTTATTTTGGCTCTGGGTTGGAGGGTGTGTCTTTGTTCTCCTTTATCCAGGCTGGTTTGCTGATCTGTAGAAAGCAGCACTGGTGGCTGAAGCTCCACTCACAGCATTCCAGCTTCAGTTCTGACTCACTGACTGGTCAGCAACTACACAAAGGTGTTGAGCTTTTCCAAAACACCTCTGCAGGTTGCGCATTCTAAGCAGGAAGGAAGAAGTATATGAAAATATGAGGATATAGTGATTTTTAGGATTCTGGGGGGAACAATACATTGGTAACATTGTCTGCATGCTTAATCACACCAAAATCTCCTGCTTTAAAGACAGCTCTGGCAGGTGTGCAGATGGGTGAGGGAGCACCACAGAGTACATAGAAACAAAATAATTGAGGAAAAAGCAAGGGAAAGAGTAGATCTGGAATGAGGAAGGGAAAAGACATCTTCAAACAGACTTAGTCACTGTTATTGTGTGGCATAATTAGAGGGAAAATCAGCCAATGACCCTCTCAGTCTTTCCCATGTTGATCTTTAATCCAGGAGTTCACTGCTGTGGAACTGTCTTGCTCATAGGAAAATATGCTGCATTCTCCAAAGAGTGTTATTACCAGCTTTGCCTGGGAGGAGAGGTCTGGATGCCCCACACCTCACAACTTTGGCAGTGCTCAGCACTACAAAACCCACACACGACTTATCTCCAACTCAGTGTCCCCATACATATAAATGGGAATAGCAGCATCTTCTAGAGTGGAGGAGCACATGGACATCTCTTCATGAGAAACATCTTTTATTACAACTATATAACAATCATTAAAAAGGAGAGATGACAAAAGAGTTATTCAAATTCAATATGCTATGGGCTGAAACAGAGTAATCCTCTTTGTTTTCCGAGAGCTGAGCAACATAACAGGGAAGTCAAAGTAGTGGAAAACTATTTGACCATTTATAGGACTGTTCATTCACGTAGTGTGCAGGGATATTCCCCAGAGAGACTTGTCACGTCCCCTTGAATTATGAAAGATATGAGCTTAGCTCCATTGGATCAACAAGCAGAGCAAGAAATTGAAGTCTCAATCATGCTTGCTGAAGGAGTGAAAAAAATTCCTGCTCTCTATTGCCTGCTGCTCTGTGAGAGGAGGCACAGGAACACGAAGAAATAATAGGACAGAGGAGGAATGCAGGACAGCAATAATCACTGGGACAGACTCTCCTTTGGGGCAGGCTGACTAGGGAACAAATGTTTTCGTGCAGCTCACCAATGAAGCTAGTGCAGGTTTCATATTTTACACCCTGGTGGGTCTGGCCTGCAGTGCCAGCCAGCAGGAGGAGAATGCTCACTGCTGGCATAATGACAGCTAAAGAATGTAAGTAGCTATGCAGAAAATATTTTTTCTGTAATGCTAATGAAAAGGCCTGTATATGCAGAGCTGGCCGGAATATTTTTGATTAAGCATTTTTATTGAAGTGCAGTGTTTTTCCAAAGTTAAAACATTTCATGAAAATATTAGCCATAACTAAGGGTATCTTTCACCAGGAAGAACTCTGAGAGGAAGGTGGGATTGTCTCATCAGAAGAGGAAATAGGCTCTAGAAGAAAAAGAAAAATACCTCTATGAGTTTTTCCAATCTGAAAAGAAATGTTCTGTAATGGTGGATAAAGTATTCACAGAACTTTATTTTCACTCAGAAATAAAGAACATTATTTTTGAGTCATTGCAGGTGGCCTGAAAACATCATTTTCTATCTCCAGCTGCCTTTACACACAGGTCCATATGCATCTTTTGAACCCAGTGCCTCATATTCCTAGGACAGGCCTCAGAGCATCAGTGAAGCTCCAGCCCATGATTGCAATGCCTGTGAGGATAACTGACTTGTAATAAATGATATGAATAAGAACCTCATGTAGTTATGTTCAAGAATAGCAATCCCCTGAGACAGAAAACATACCAGACATATAGGAAACTGAAATTTTGGGTGGAACTTGGAGACAACCTTTGTTCACAGCTGCCAGCTGCTTACAGCATTAAAAGTGAAGCCCAATCACCATAACAGACCACCAGGTCTTGAAAAACCTACTGCAAGTGGTTCTCAAAGCACTGCTTGCTGGAACCATTGCTCTTCTTAGGACGTCTTGGACAAATTCAAAACTGCAGGGTCCCAGGGTTGCAGTCATGACAATGCCTTTAGCAGACTGGTCTATGCTTGGAAATCGCTTCTCTTTCACATGAAAAAGAGCATTAAATCATGATAAATAAGTGGTGATAGAGGACTGGGACCTAGACACTCTGAAGGACTGTTGAAGTCCACTTAGTAATGCCAATTCTATTACAGGTAAGTAGGAAAAGGAGCAAGGAAACTGCTCAGTAATTGAAGTCAAGTAACTTGCATACTGACTATATTGTCATGAGTTTTGCCACCAAATTTTCCTGAAATGTACTTTTCTTCAAAAGGTGCCAGTAATCTCTTCCTCACTACAAGGTGGAATAGTAAGCACCATTACATGCTCGATTACCATTAGTGCCCAAATATCTCTCTGGAAAAAAGGATGGCAATAACTACAAATTCTCAAGTTTGAAAATACAGTCCCTGGTGTCTGCTGAAATACACTCACAGAGATACAACTTCCAGCAGAAGGATATTAACAGGCCATATAAAGAGGGAATTCCACAAAACCTGACGGGGCACACACAGCATGAGGAGGCTGCCCTGTGCTTCAGTCACAGCCTCAACAAAAAATGTGCCTGTGGGAGATGTCCTTAGGAGATGCCCAGCACCAGCAGTCCCCACTGTGCTGCTGCTGCTAGACCAGCTCTTCTGCGCTCTCTCTCTGCAGAGCACAAGTTGCAGGCTGATAAACCACAACCTGCTCAAAGCCAGTGCACTATTCCTATCTCAACTATTTGGTTTATTTTTTTTTTTAATCCTCTTAACTAATGTTCACTAATTCAGCTTTTGATCATAAGCCTATTTGTGTAGATACATTTTTTTTTCACCAGTATTCCCCCGTTAATCTATCCAGGTTCTCTAAAATACCTTCCTACTCTACTTCAATAACACTCTTCAGTCCTAATGACTTCTATCCTCTGCTTTAGTTCTGTAACATTATATTATTGTTATTATTATTAACTCCAAGAGGCTCTTGCCAGTTTCTTTCTAACAGTGTTTCTGCTGTGAGCACCTCTATAGGCTCTGCCCTTCAGCTTGAGGTGCTGTTGGATACACTTCTACACAGGATCCAAACTTCTTTCAGCCCAGAGAGCCCATTAAAAACAATATTATTTGTATGTACAGTAGGGGGACGAACGTTGAGGACAGAAGCCCCCAAGAAGAGCACTGACCATTGTGTTGAGATGGGCACGTGCAAGAGAGTCCATTGGGGTGCCTGAGGAAGCAGGAACGACATGACCTCAGGCTGATAAGCAGGGTTCACCTCTCCCCCGTAATTTGTTTTGTTTGAAATCAGGGCAGAGAAATTTTAAAGAGGAGTTTAATGGGCTGTAGCAGGAGGCCCCCTTCAGGGAGCTCCTCCCACACACAGTCAGCGCCTGCACATGATGGTAACTCAGAGCAGTGCCCTCATAGAGGTGAGAAAGCAACAATGCCCATTCACAGGGAGAGGAGTAAAAGAGTGGAGGTAATTCTATGGAGATGTAATTAGTGAGTGATGAGGGCAGCATCACCAGTACAGCAGAGGTGGGATAACATGAAAGGTGATGTGGAGAGAAGGAAGAATCATGGAGACCGACCCGAAAAGACTTATTGTTCTCTTCACTCTTTATGGGGAGGAATGTTTGTATATATCCTCTGTAAAGTCAGACAGAAATAGAGCACATTCCTGGAGACATCTTTTGAAGGAAAGAATAGAAATTCAATTTTAGAAAACATCTCCAGGACATTATCTGTTCCTCAAATAGTACTTTTCATTTAAAGTGAAATGTGTAATTTTCTTCACATCATAATTAAGAAAAAAAAAATCATTTGCTTCAACACCTCCACTACTCTTTGCATTTGCACTCTTTTATCTGACTAGAAATGAAATGGAAAAATGAAAATTAAGGAGAGGACATAACTAGCCACAAACCCTCAAGCAGTTCTCATTAGATCACAAGACCCCCTTTTTCACTGATGAGGAAACTCTCTGCATTCACTTCAGGAGTCTCAAGAGCCTCTGAAAGTCTGAGCCAAGACTTCAGCCTCCAGAGGCCACCGTGCCCCCATTGTCATCTGTGGAAGTATGCTAACCTGCTGCCATAGATGTGTGTCCTGCAGCAGCAGATCCCAATGTGCCACCACTCTGTCATGTATGTGTTTCCAGTGAAGCTCTTTTCTGAGCTGTAACCTCAGAGACGCCAGAAATGTCAGAGCTCGCCCCAAAACCACCCCATCCATAATGTTCAGCTCAAGGAGTTTGTCTGAAAAACCACCCTGGATCCCAGTCCCATGGCCCAGATCACTGTCTTATACCAAGAGACTCCTCTGTGGTGCAGCAATAGGATACAATGCCCAGCTGTAGTGCTGAAAAGCTTTGGGAGCTGCAGACCCCCGGCAGCACATCTGGTAGCAGCCATGGAGCCAGGCTACATGGAGGAAGCTGGCACAGCAGCTTCTGTTTCAGAAACGTTGCAGGATTTCTGCTGCTAGAAAATGCTAGGGATATCAAAAGGTAATTGTGTAGAATTCCCCTGAGGAGACTGTCAGTGCTGAGACTTTTATCCTAATCAGGATTATTTTTTTTTAAGTAACATTAATTTTCCTAGTTGGTTTTATTAATTATTGCAAAATTCTGCTTAGCCTGTTCTGGAGAGAGAATATTTCTCAGGAAAATAAACACACTGGCATGTGAAGGGGTGCAGGTGAAAAAATAAATAATGTGTTACTAGCAGAGTCTGTACCAAGCCATCACCCCAGTGTATCATTACAGATCACTGTTCTCTGTTGGTACAGAGGTATTTCAGATGAGACACAAATTCTGAGATTTTCTTATCTATGTATCAAGGCTAAGGGACCCTTGGCACTTTTCCATGAAAAACAACATTATCTGCATCAGCTCTGCACACAGGGAGTTGTGCTCTGCCAAGCTCTGTTCCCCAGCCAGTTCACTGGGTAGTCTGTTCTCCTTTGCTTGGACAATTGAGCAGCATTTGCTACTCAATTGCTACTCAATTACTCAATTTGTGATTATATCTGATTAGGGTTAATTGTGCAGTACCTGCAGGACAGGTTGCTAGGAAAGACTGTGTATACACAACTTGCAATTACTACATATAGCCAAAGAGGTGCCTGGTGGGATCTCTGTCTGGGTACATAGTTCCTAGGGGGAGCTTCAGAGTGTGAAAGGACCTGCTGAAACGGGAGATATTTATTATTGTCTGAATGTTTTTTTGTGTTTATTTGTATAGTTAACAGAATCAGACTGTTTTGCTTGCTGGATTGATCCTTCATATTCCCAGTACAATTTAGGCTTCCATTTGTTTCACTCATGCACCACAAACACTCATAAATATTAGGTGCAGATATGCTCTAAGCCTACAGACCAATTTGATATGATATCTACTTTCAAATAGAAATTACATATAACAGCAAGAAAACCATACACCTTTTATTTTAATTGATTAGGGTAAAAACAGACACAGTTAAGTCTTAAGCCCTGGTACTGAATCCCCATCATCCTTGGACCAAATGTGGTGATTTGCACACCTACTAGGGAATGAGAAGAGCTATGGGTAAAGTCCCATATCCTTTTTGAGGCCAGACTGCTAATGTTTCTTCGTACAATGGTGTTAACCTACCTGACTAAAGGGGTCCCTTGTTTTCCATCCCTATAGGCCAAGAGAGTCCCCAAAACAGCATGCTTCTTTCTCAAAGGAACAGTGAGGTGGGAATCCCATCTCACTGTCTCTCCTGAAGTGCCACATTATTAGATTCTGGCTGTACAATGTCATTGCTCCAGGCTGGTTCCCAATCAGCCTGTAGTTTTAGTGTCAGCTTACTCGCTGCTGTGGAATTGATTGACTCTGTCAAGGTCTTCTTGAGATGGGAGGGTAGGACTTACTGGACAAGTACAGATCAATTTTCACAGGCTCATCCACTCTCACAGGACAAATGAGAAATGTTGATTGCTTGTGCATGTATTTTGAAGCAGATTCGCAGAGGGACAGCTTTCCCTGTGCATCCTAGAGCTGGTAACTGCCATGCTTGTCAGACACGTCAGGGCCCATGTATGTGTGCAAATACGGGAGCCCTTAAATATCCTAAGTACAAAGTACCTTTTTTGTGAACATCAATCTATGGTCCAAGGTTAATTAAAGCTTATCAAAAAGTTTGTGCTGCAACTGCCCAACTATCAGCTACTCACAGATAAGGTAGTGTTAAGCAACAAAACTTCCATAAAAATAGGCTCCGCAAACTCCAGAAATTTGAGGCTTACAGTTCTCTCCACCTCAGCAGGTATTACACTGCCCTGCGAGGAGATGGCTTTGATGCATACCTAGTGACTGCCCACCACCCTTCTGTGTGGCTGCTTAAACCTCCCACTGGGTTCTGTAGGCAGCATTGATGCTTCCAATGGCAAGGAAGGTGGGCAGTCATGTCTCCAAGGAGGCACATCCCTCTTGCTGGCCAACGAGACCCCCAGCCCTTGTGAAGATTTTTTTTTTTTATGGTTTCTCTTCGTTTCTTCACTTCTCAGGCAGCGTTTAATGGAAACTACAACAAAAAAAATGATCTGCTTCGTTGCTTTTCAATTAGATAAAAACTCCCATTAGTGATGCAATTAAGGCGCCGTTCTCAAGACTGTTGTTTAACAGCCTCCTTGACATTTCACAGAGCTCATTTGTTTTGCTTTGCTTTTTCCTTTTCACAAAAACAGACGCTAAAAAAAAAATGATTCATTTAAAGAAACGCAGACAAAGCAGAAAGACTCTTTTGAAAAGAGTGGGAGCACAGTGAGGTGGGTATGCTACAAGACTGAAAAAGGAAGAAAGAAAGTAACAAAGAAATGTTTATGACATACTGTAGAGTAGCTCCTAGCCAGCAGGGGATGGGGAATAGGGCAAAGAGAGGAAAAGACTGAAGTTCCCCCACGGTCCTGCAGGGCTGTTGGTTGCTGGAAAACAGCACATGTGCAGAAAAAGAAAAATACAATAACAGAATAGCTCAGGAATTTTGCTCAAGAAAACTGTATTTTCATTGCATTCTTCAACTACAATAAAAAGTTAATCAACCTTAAATGTGTCAAAATATCTCATATTTTATTTTCAATATAAAAAAACCTGAACAACCACAATCCAAATTCATATCAAATAGTCATTTTGAAAAAAATAAAGCAATGGTCTTTACAGTTGAATAAATATCTTTAACCATGAAATATCAAAATTTATGAAGAACATTTGGAAACTAAATTTAATCCAAGGCTTGAAAAATAAGATGTCTCAGAAGACGCTTATAAATCACTTTCCATTGAGCTTCAGAGGTGGAACAGGAGGGAAGGACCTATCTGAGAAGCAGTGCCAAAAAGGAGAAGGGAAAAACAAGCACATTTGTCTATAGCATACAGAAGTTGTGGCAACACAGCTCACAAAGCATTCCCCTTTGTTTTCAGGTCTACAGAGACATGTTAATTGTTTATACTTTCCTTGCCCCCCTGTCTTTCTGGTTGTTATCATCTTTTTTTCTTCTTAATGCAGATGTTTGAAAAGTGTTTATTCCTATCATTCAGAATGAATTATTTTGCGTAATCTCTAGCTGACAGCTGATATTTGCATCTATGTGGTGAAAAAAAAGAAGAGCCAAGGTTCAGTATCTGCTGCCTTTGAACTTCCCTGGCATTATAGCTTCATCAGGCCAAAGGCAGTAAGCACAAAAATCCTATTATGAAAACATTTCAAGAGTCTGAGACTGGGATTGCCAGAGCAGTTAGTACATGCAACACACAGCTACATAGACATGAACATGAACATGAACACGAACATGAACATGAACATGAACACGAACAGAAGGACAAACAAATTTCAATACAATTTCTGACCCATTGCCCAGGGATTACTAGGAAACATTTATTTCTGTGCAAGAAAAAGCATTCCCATCTTGGTTTTGTCACTCGTTCCCTGCTGGTTCTATGCACAAGATTCCTTCTCCCAAAAATGCTAATATTTTCTGCCATCAAAATTCTTCCAAAACATATTCACATTTTTGCAAAGCCTAAATGGGCCCAAATCCATTTCCAATATGTCATGGGGAGCTGAAATCTCCATTGAGATCTCAGTGCAGATTAAACTTGTCTCTACCTCTGGTAAATATTTCAGTGCAAAACAGCCATTGAATTTTAGCTAAACTGTGTGTGCAAACTCGATGAGAATCCCAAGGAAGCAAACAGGTTGGTGTAAAAACCTGCACGCTCTGCTCACTGACTTACTCGTTGGCCATTACTGCAATGTAAGCACTTAGATTGTATTTCAGAACTGATGATTTTCGTTGCCCAAATGATGTGTAACAGACCTCCATTTTTAACTCTCTCATCCTTCTCCCAATAATGCAACATTATGAAACCTTTTTTTGATTACCAGAAATAGCTATTCATATAATAGGGTCCCAGTCAAAGTTCTCGGTGATGGGAGTGGGTGAGGAGCTGAGCAGTTGGAAGTGCATCTCTTGACTGGCAACATTAGGAATGCTACAGATGAAACAAGAAAAGCTGTTCTGCTCAAGTCATCATGTCTGAATTCTCCCTGCATGGTTCTTCCAAAATCAAAAAAACAAAGCACCCACCACGGAAATAGGACCCTCCTTTGCAAATGCATGTCCTCTGAGAGAGGGGCAGACACAGCGCAAGGACCTCAGTGAAACTGTTACACGTGTTTGCAACTGCTGCCTGCTCCTCTTACTTCATCCCAATTCTTCCCCCCCACCACCCTTGGGCTTCCCCACCACCACCCTTGGGCTTCCCCCCTCCTTTGTGCTGATACAAAGCCAACAGCCACCATCTTCCTCTTTCATCTCAAGAGACAGGCTGAGAGGAGCTGTGGGAGACATGACTGGGAGCATTCCAATGTTGTTGGTCTTTTATGGGGAAAGTACTGATGGCATTCTTACGGGCAGTATAGAAAGTCTGTTGAATGTTTTGCTTGAGGGGTCTTGCCAAGCTTCGCTCTGTCTGGGTGACTAAATCCAGATTAAAGATGCATGGCTCTGCCAACTGCTGCTTTTCAATTTAGATGCTTGCACTGTATGCTTATTTATTTATTTTTAGGATATTGATTTTGTCAGGAGGCAAAGCAAGGGTTGTAGGAAAAAGTATAAAGTCTAAAAGTCAGCAATGTTAGACTTTTAAGAGGTTAAGGAGATTTGTTTCTAAGATAAAACACTCACCAAATGCACCAGTTTTACCTCAGTTAAAAAGTACCAAATTTGCTGTCATTCAAGGTTAATGACAAAGTACCGCTGACTTCTTTGGGAGCAAGTGTGGTGTATGACACAGCTGCCAGTAAGTGATAACCTGGCAGGTATGGGAGTGGGTTACCAGAGTACCTGGCTGTGAGCTGCATTTCCAGCACACCTCCAGGCAACAGCAGTGCCAGTATGGTATCCCAGGTTAGCCTCTCTGAAGTGAAAACCCAGTGGCATTATCACAGATTTGTATGTGGTGATGAGAGGTGATCCCGTAGGTACCCAGGAGTGCAGTCACTTCCCTAATGGCACGGTTAGCAGATGCAGAGCATTGTCAGGATGCCTCTAGACATATTGTGTGAGCTGGTTTGGACCCAGTTCTTTTCCGAGGGGTCCCATGGTGATATGACCAGGAGTGATGTGAACAAGCAGCCCCGTTCTCTTGACTTGTCTGTCAGAATAAGAAGCAGAAGACCACCATTTTAGCAATCCCAACAAGCAACGTATTTTCACCTACACCTTTCTAGCACTAATTGTACAATTACTTCCTTAATCTATTAAGAGAACAAAAAAGTACTTACACTTAGAAGATAGTTTGAATCAGAGTTGGGTTGTGTCTTCTTTCTTTTAAACCTTTAAAACTATGTTCGCTTGAAGTACTTCAAATGTTTTATTGCTCGTACTACAGTACATAACAAAGTAATTGTGTAATTAAGAGATAATGTCAATGCAATAGACCATTGTTGACAAGATAATAGTCTCCTGCTGCTATAGAAATGCCAAGGCAAAGCTAAAGAATATGCAGGAAAAACATACATGCAGAAAATTAGATGAGATTGTTTGTTTTTACACTGAACTGGCAAGCTCTGATTGGCCTACCTGTAATTTAGTAAAGGTTGGATTCCCTCCGCAACTAAGTACTAGTATATGCAAAAGGGTGCTCAGATCTTGTACAGCAAGACAGTGCATTGAGCAAGGAAAGAGGATTAGAGGCAGAAATTCACCATTGCTAATTCTGAGTCTGGTCTCCCAGGAAGAGCTATAACAGAAGCACTCATGCTGGAAAAAAACCTGAAGCCCCTGGCAAGTGAGTTGCTCAGTTTGGTATCCTGTGGAGGCTCTCTGTGGCTAGAACACCACCAGATGATTTGACCACATGTTTTTCATGCACCCAAGTGAAGGAAGCAAGGACAGAAGCCACCTAAGCTTCAGATGGATTGCAACCTAGCCTCCTCATTCAGCCTTGGGGATGAACACTAAACCCCAGAACTAGGAGTTCACTGGCTCCTGTGTACTAATTCATTACTAGTCCAGATCACACTTCAGAGAAGTCTGAGCTATCCTGAGTTATTTCTCCAAGACATTCTGCCAGCAGCACCAGCTCAGTTGTCTCACCCCAGTCGTCCTCATCTGCTTTCCCCCCTGCAGTGATGATCTGCACGGATGCATGGCTGGTGCCACCTCCAGGGTGACTGTGCCTTTTGTGCCTGGAAAGCACTCACCATAGGCTTCCTGACACATTCAAGCTGGGCCAGAAAGCATGGTCTAGTGTTTTAATGATGCTGGCACCCACAACTCATGCTCACATTAAATAAAGCCAAACTCTCAACAGTAGGTAGAAAGCCAGGGTACCATTTTAGCTCCCAAATTCTGAAGCAGAAAAGATGAAGGGGAAATATGGATTGTCAGCCACAAAATCACAGAATCACAGAATGATTGGGATTGGAAGATACCTCTGGAGATCATCTAGTTTAATCCTTCTGCTAAAACAGTTTCACGTAGAACAGGTGGCACAGAATCATATCCAGGCAGGTTTTGAACATCTCCAGAGAAGGAGACCCTACAACCTCTCTGAGGAGGCTGTTATAGTCCTCTGTCATCCTCAAAGTAAAGAAGTTTTTCCTTATATTCAGATAGAACTTCCTGTGATTCAGTTTGTGCCTGTTGCCCCTTGGCATGTCACTGAACACTTCTGAAAAGATTCTGTTCCCGTTCTCTTGACACCCACCCTTAAGATATTTGTATGCATTGATAAAATTCCCTCTCAGTTCTCTCTTTTCCAGTCTTTCCTTGACAGGTCAGCAGATGGCTCAGTGGGTTCCTTGCCCAGGAATACAGTGTACCAAGAAACTCCACAGATACCCAAGGCTGGAGGCAGAATTTTGGATAGGGATGCTACACAATAAAACCCAGGAAAGAGTATTATATGGGTACTACTCAAAGGGTACCATGGCCTCCATAGTGCTCATGACAAGGCTGCACTAGCCTGTCACTACCAGCCACGTGATTTCCAGCTTTCGCTACAGTTATTTGCGTGAAAGGGTTGTTTTCTCTTTTAAATGTACTATGTGTACCCAACACAAAGTTGGTACACAATAAATTATCTCATTGAATGGTGTCTTTGGCTTGGTACATTTAGTACATTAAAAACTATCACATTGACTAAAAAAGGTTGAAAAGTTGCAAAATCAAAGATAGCAATGAAAAGCTTGCTTCAGTCCTGTGAGGGCAAAGCATGTGTTATGGTCTTTAATTTCGTGCCCACATACTCCATCTTCAAGCACCCTTACCACCTGGAGCGTAGAATGGATCTGCTCCCCCTAGAAGCAGCTGTTCAGTAATTCATTTTATCTTAATTTGTCTATGTACAGCCCCAGGCCTTATTTATGTACACTGTGGAAACTTAATCTTAAGACAACATTAATCACAAGTTCTTTAAAGCATTTAGCACTACAGTGTTTGAGTGGTTTGCAAAAACTAATTAATTGATATACACAAGAAAAATCTTAAGAAATTATGTGGTATTATGCTTCCCATGGAGATGGGGAACTGAAACAGTGAGATATTACATCTGAAATGTCCAGCAGTGCTGGGTGTTTCATTTGAAAGTCCTGACTTGGCAGGGGACACTAGGTTTTGTGGCACTTCAATTGCTTTGAGTCCAGTTGCTGATTTCTCTCTTCTGTTTTAAGAAAGACTCCACAGCTTGCACTGTGCACAGGCAGGTTATGGAACTCACAGGGTTAGAATCTCCCTGCCCAGCATCACACACAAGAGCTGTGGCTGCAGTAAAGACAGAATCCATTTTGCCAGGCAGAATCACACCGATTCAACTATGACAGCACTATCCACTGTCTTCTCCAGGTCCCTGATGCATTTTGCTCCCAAGGTCCACAGCAGTGAAAGATGAAGGGTGTGCTTTCCCTTACCTGAAGTATCCAGGCTGGAGAATACAGTGTTTTTCTTCTTTCTTGTGTGCCACGGTTTCCTTACTAGGGAAATCAGGGCACAAAGAAGGTATTGAGACACATCCAAATGTCTCCTTAACCTGCGCTCTGTGCACAAGATTTGTAGTCAGATGAACAAACTCAGAGGCCATCTAAGGACTGGAAATATAGCAAAAGGGCACCCTAAGACCAGGACTAACCATGTTCACTGAATAAGACAGAAATCCTGTTGAAAAGCGTAGCAGGCCATCCCGCAATTAGAGGTTCAGTCATAATGCACAAAGGGATCTAATTAAGATTGTAAATCATAGCAATCCTAATTCATTAGGGTATTTCAGTCACAGAATTCCTAAGTCTTCATAGAATCTTGGGGAATAGCTCAGATTCAGGGAGAATAATTTATGGGAGCTAGAGGTAGAAAACATATACCAAGTTTGGGAAGCAAGCACAGCTCCCAGGGTCAGTGGTAATCAGTAGCCAGTGAAGACATGAAGGACTTTATCAAAGGGACCAGTGATCTCACCTCTCACCAGTGTCACACAAGGACGGCTTGGTGTTTTGAATGTGAATTATTCTTGCATGCAGACCAGGTCCAGCAGTTACAGTCAGCAGCAAAATGCAGCTCTTTGTCCAAACCAGGAACCAGTAGATAATGATGTGAGGCTCAGTAACAGTGTCCTCTTTACCTGCATATGTCTTGCACTGGCTACCAGACCTTGTCCAGGGAGAGGAGCAGGTGGCTTAACACACTGTGAGTAGTATTGGCTGTCACTGGGATGCACTTCTTGAAGCATAGAGATACTTGTCAAGCTCTGCTTCTGCCACTTGCTGCTGCAGACCAGTGTCTCTGTAGCACTCCATGGGAAACACCTCTTTTAGTGACTGTCTGTCTGCCTGATTTTAAGCTTTTTGGCTTTGTAGCACTATTGGTGCCTATGTCATAAGCTGTATGCATCTAGATAAACTGTCCTCAAAGATGGCATTGACTTCTTACTAGCATGGTGCAAGGGCTTCATTCATCTAACCTTCTCCTTGATACACACTGCAATTTGGCTCCTGCTTAAAGACAACAAATGCTTTCCCCCCCGGCAAAAAACTGAACTTTCATTCACATTCACACACAAAAAAAAGGGGGAGTAATATCTGTGACCAGAGGAAGTTTGGCAGAGTGTTTGTGTGATCACAAAAACACATTAAATTATCCTATGATAGAGCAAAGGAGTGCTTTTAAACTGGTTTTTTCCCTCTCCCCTTTTTCTTCTTCTTTTTCAAAAAATTGTCAAAATTACATTTTCTTTTTGATTGTGAAAGCAGAAGATACAGAAAATGTACATAATGAAGAGCCGACTTTTCTGCCAAATCCTGCTACAGGTAACACCCACATTCAAACTTTAAAAGGATCATCATAAATCCTGTCCAAGCTTCAAATATGGTTTCTTTTGTTTTCTTTATGAAACATTTTACTCTAAATCAGCAGCGGAGTTGGACTATATGATCTTTCAGGTCCAAACCATTCCACGATTCTATGATTGTGAGCTCAAGTATTCCTATATTAGTTCTGCAATCAGGTTTACCATTTTCCTTCTGCAAACAGATAAACTTGGCAACTAACACCTGGGCTGTCCCGTTCAACTTTTGTGACCAAAAGCAAAGCTCAAGCACAAGGACATCACAAATGCAGTCACCGAGAACTAGCAGGGGGAGGTGGAGGGCAGGACAGGCATCTCACAGTCACTAGGGAAGAGCAAGGGAGATTGGTGAGACCTGCATGGGCCACATTCCTACTTGTGGGTTAGATGTCCACATGCACATCCTCCTGGCACCTGAAAGCCTCAGCTGCTGCCAGGAGCCTCTATGGCACCTGATGGGGTGCCCAAAGGCTGGTACTATACCACTACTGCCACCCCCTTCTTCACAGCCAAAATGGTATAGGAGGCTGAGAAATTCAATGTCAAAGGTGCTGCAGACAGTTCACCTACAGAGCAGGAAGGATGCAGACTTGATTAACCAAAAACTGAAAACTATTCTAAAAGTAGACAGTGATCGGGGACTACCTCTGTTAATAAATGCCATCATTCTGGTGCCATGGATGAAACTTTCTGTTTCCTTATTTCATATTTAGATAGGATTTGTAGAGGGACTACTAAAGCAGTAACGAGTTAAGGGCCACTTCAGCTAAATTCTTAAAACTGGGCTTTAGTAGGATTTAATCATATGTTTGAGGGCTTTATTAAGTAGGGTTGTCCATAACTGCACACCTACATTAGTGCTGAATCAGGAACATCATCACGTTTTTTAAGGATACAATTATTATTACCTTAGCAATGGAAAAGACTTTCAGACTAAAAGTTAACCAACCTTAGAAATTATAGATTTATTGCCCTGCCTTTATATTTGTTTACAGGTTCATGATTCTGTGTGCATCTGGCAGAATGAATTGTAAAAAGATATTCACTTTAGGTAAAGGAAGTCCCACCGGGAGAAACCTCCTGAACAATGACAGCTGTACAGGGTGCAGAAACAGTGAAAGGTGAGGGAACTAAGCACTAATGCTGTGTTGCAGAGGACATCAGCTGGTGAGGGGATCTTTTGATTCATGTAGCAATGGCTCGTTGACATGCGGTTACACCGTCAGTGTATCTGCCAGTCTTAGCAAAGGTAGATGAGCAGATGTGAGACCAGCAGTTTACATCGGGCTTCTCAGATGGCTGGGAGCCATTCTGCTCCAGCTATTCTCAGCTCTTGTTCACACCAAAAATTCTGGTGAAAATTCACTGACAGCTGGTTCAGACATCATCTCAGACCTCAATGGTGTCCATTCATCTTGCTTATTGACCCCCTTGTCATAGCCAGCTAGACTGCTTTGTGTCCTACAAACAGAAAACCACTTAGCGAGAACTAACTACAGATGTATCCCAAGTTTCCAGGGAAGATAGTGTCATGTATTTCTTTAGTGTCCAGTTGTGCAAATGCAATTTAAAATCAAGTTATCAGGGAGAGTATCCAGTGGGTGGGCATTGCTTTCCCTCCTGCATCAGCTCCCAGCTTATGGCATGTGACAGTTTCTGAGGCTGAGAGACTCATGCCAAGGCAGGGTGTTTTAGTCCAATACATCTGTGCTATTAGTCAAGTCATGTGTCATGACCAGTATAATTGTTTGCTTGATAAATTTGAGCAATAAGTGCAGCACTCTCCATCAGCTCCAAATGAGTCAAGGTCTTTGGTTAGTTTAGTAATTAACCTCAGGAATTGTTCCAGTCATTCAAATATACACAGTACGGTGTGAGTAGATGCATAGCCAGCACTCGCTAAATATTTAAGCAGGGATCTTTTGAAGCATATCATTTACTCACTTATAACATTATACTTTGATGCATGTTTTAGACTTATTTAGCTACGTGTATTGTTAACCTTTTAGATCTCTCTGTCTTGCCACATGAAAAGAGTGCCAAAGCAGAACCTGACTTCAAGCTTTCAGTTTCTCTCATGTATGCTCCTTTCTCTGTTTCTGAAGCCTTCCAGGGCAAACTAAAGCAGCAATGTGTGCAAACACCCAGTCCATGAGCTGCATGAAGGCCAGTTGGATGGGGAGGCAGAGAGTCTGCACAGAACTGTGGTCCCAGTGCCTGTCAGACGGGTGAGGGTATCTGCCTGAGTTTCCCTGCTCAAGAGCTCCCACACTTGGTGTGTAATATTCATGTTTTGCTCATTGGCATCTACTGAATCTGCAGTCATGGGTGAAGTGCAGAAACTTTTTGTGCATCCAAGGAGAAAGATTTTTCCAATAATATGTGGCCTGACCCTCCAAGTCAGGTTAAGCAGGTTAGCACTTACAGCAGACATCTCATACAAACTGGTGCCTGGAGCTGTCTGTGTCTTTCAATCAAAGCTATTGCTTTTCTTCCAGATTAAACTAAGTGGCTGATACTGTTGCCTTTGTAACCAGGTAAATCTGTATAGGAGCTTGCACAGCACAGAGTTGCACTTATATCAATAACAGTGTAAGAATTAACAAACTTTTAAGCATCCATCTGTTGCTATCCCATAGTTCCAATCTTCTTATGCTTAAAATTGGATCCTCCCACAATGTGATACATATTTTTTAGGTAAACACTGTCTTATGCAAAAAGCCTTCACAGCTTTTATGGGTTATTTACTCTGCTCAAACCAAGGCCCAGACTTACACTACTTTCTGATTGCCTGACCAGTTCTTTCAACGAAAATGGGCAGAATAAAAAAGCTCACTAGCGTGGGTAATTCTTCATATGAATTGATATGAGTTCTGCACATCTGAATACATCTTTCAGTTTGTTCTAATGCCACAATAATACCTGTATTCTGATCAGCATCACCTCTTGACACTGAAGTTGCTGAAAAATCTGTCACTTATTTCATTTAAACCAAAAGGAGATTCAGTCTTTCCACCTATGATTAAACTGCAGAAAGAGTTCGATCTCTTTGCCCACTTTTCTTGCAAGTTCATACATACTGATATGTTTATTTTACTTTCAGTGCTCTCTGAATTACATCTTCTGCTGTTTGATTATGGGGACCTTGATGTGATAAACAAGCCGATTGCTATGGAAACCCTACCAGCTTGGCTCTGCCCAAGGTCGCTGCCAGAACACTTCCACTCTCCTCTCAGATCTGACATGTCAAAGCCCAGGCTAATGTTCCCTTTCCATTTCAAAAGATTATTTCCCCATTATAGAAGGCATCTGTAGGCAGAGAAGCATCTGTTACCTAGACGAGTTATGCTTTTCAAGTCAAAACAAGGTAGGGGGGCAGGGAGGAGCTGCAATCATCTGCAGTCACCACAGAAGTTGGAAAGGAACAGTGAAATGTTTTGACAAGCACATACTGGAAACAGAGAAGCAAACATTATATGAGGGCACTCTCCAGGAAAGATCAGGAATGAGTTTTTCTGGTGTCTGTTTTAACCCCAGCCAGCAACTAAGCACCATGCAGCCAGTTGCTCACTTTGTTGCAGTGGTATGGCAGAGAGAATTGGAAGAGTGAGAAAACTTATGGATTGAGATGAGGACAGTTTAATAGGTAAAGCAAAAACCACACACCCAAACAAAGCAAAAGAAGGAATTCATTCACTACTTTCCCTGGGTAGGTTAGTGTTTGTCCACTGCCAAAAAGTAGGGCTGCATCACACATAATGGTGATTTGAGAAGACAAATCATCACTCCAAACATCACCATACCCCTGCTTCCTTCTGGCCCCCCACTTTATAAACTGACCATGACATCATATGGTATGGAATATCCCTTTGACCAGTTGGGGTCATCTGTCCTGGCTATAACCCCTCCAAGCTCCTTGTGCACCCCCAGCCCCCTTGCTGGTGGGGTGCAGTGAGAGGCAGAAAGGGCTCTGTGTGAGCTCTGCTCAGGGATAACAAAAACATCCCTGTGTTACAAGCACTGTTTCCAGCACCAATCCAAAACACAGCCCCATACTAGCTACTATGAAGAAAATTAGCTCCATTCTAGCCAAAACTAGTATATCCAGTTCTTGTAAAACCAATGTTTTACTTAATGTTCCAGATCGTGGAGCTCAGAGATGTTGTTCTTCTAATCTCTCCAGCCTTTGAAGTTGCTAGCTGTGAAAACATGACCGCTGTAGTACACAAAATGCTCAATAACCAGAGCCAACAATACCAACTATCCCCAGAAGTTTTATGAAAGTAAACCAAAATCAGGATTTCAGGGATGTTTTCCTTTTTTAGATCATAGAATGGTTTTGGTTGGAATAAATATTAAAAATCATATCATTCCAACCCCCCTGCCATAGGCATGGGTACATTCCACTAGACCAGGTTACTCAAAGCTCCATCCAGCCTGGCCATGAACACTTCCAAGGATTAGGCATCCATAGCCTCTCTGGGCAAACTGCTCCAGTGACTCACCAGCCTCGAGCGAAGAATTTCTTCTTAGTATCTAATCCAAACATACCCTCATTCAGTTTAAAGCCATTACCCCTTGTCCTATCACTCCCCACCCTTGTAAAAAGTCCCTCCTCAGACTTCCTACAAGATCCCTTTAGGTATTGGAAGTCTACTATAAAACTTTTTTTTAGCTGCTTTAAAACTTTAGAGCCAACAACTCTGAAAGCCACTCCAGAGAACTTGAGCTGAGAGTCCTCACACCGTATTCAGTAACTGAAGAGGCAAGAGAAGGTCCAAGTTGACAGCTAGGCTGCACAAGGTCAAGTTAAATTTTTACATCACAGTGCTGAGTGTCCACAGGTCTCTTTAAATAAAGGTTTCTCATGGGGCGGCTGCAGGATTCAGCATACATTTTACTTGTTTCCAGCCATATGGAAGAAATGGTTCCAGAAAAATCAGTCAGTACTGATTACAATTCACCCTTTGATGTTCACCCGATCTTTCACTGGAGGCTTGAAAATCGGCAGGATCCCAAAGGCAGTGTTATAGCTGTTCAATGTGATTTCTTGCAAACCAGGACACAGGCACAGATTGGATTTGATGAAGGAATCATTGGTTACCAGTGATTTCTGTTTGAGAAACATCTCTTTTAAGGAATCCTGTTCATTTGCTTTTGTTTTTTGTGAGAGTTTCCAGCTTCTGGGATCAAACAGAGGCTGGAAATAATAAAATGTCAAAAGAAAAGCTGTTGTTCTGGTATTTTCAAGGCAGATTTGAAAAAGGAATCTCTGGCTATCTCATGAGAAAGTCTGTTAGGGTCCTACTATTGTTGGCTTGGTGTTATAGACACCGAAGCAGAGCCAAGTAAACACTTCACAACAAATAAATCATACAATGAATGTCACCATTTCTATATTTATGAAATTGGAAAACTCTTAGATGTATCTGTTATTCACATTCATGAACTTTTCTAGTGAATAATTAGCAGTTGTCATTCCAATTGTAAGTGGTGCACTGTTAAAATAACATTTTGCCACTCATACCCTAAATTCCATAATGATATAATTCAAGTGGGGCAACGGCAAACACAAGGAGATGCTAAGAAGCGTAAAGCACGTTTTGAAGCTCAATTTACTTTGAAAGTACTCAGTCAAGAGTGTTTGGAAAGCATAAGAAAATATTTGTGAGGAATAATTTTTGCAAAGTAAAATTCCATTTTGCCTGTATAGTTGCAGTCGATCTCCCTGGAGGTGCAATCTTAGTGTCTGGTGCTGGGGCCTTCAACACTAAGTGAAGAGCCATGCTCTTTTCAAATAAAGGATTTATTCCACTGTTATTAAGATAACACTTCTCACACTTTTTTCCTGATTTCGAGGGTGACAACATATGTGGCCAAGGTAAGTCCATCTCCAGGAATGGCCCCAGTAGTGCCTAAGCTTAACTGAAAACATGTTTCATGGTAACAAGAAGTGTTTACTAACTACTTCACTTGTTTCTGTGCAGAAACCCTCAACCCCATTGTCCTAGGAGTCACAACTACACCATCCTTCACACTTTATTTCACATTCATATTCTGTTGGCACTTTATTTTCCCAAGTTACTTGGAAAACAGTATGAGGAAGGCACACCACTCACCCCTACCATCTTTCCCTTTGCTGCTAATAAGAACTAATGAACTGACCTGATCAACCAGAAGTCTTATTTTGATTTTCTGATTAATGGCATGATTAGCTGATCCTTAATCAGCAATAAGCTGCCTTATTACACTTTTCCTACAGATCCACTTCATCATGTGATCTTTATTTGGTCTTCCCCCCTCAACGGACATCTGACCACATCACTAATTCAAGACAGGATACAAGCGTGTAGTTTTTTTCTCCTGATTTTCAATGGATTCTTGACTGGCCAATCAGCCCAGGAGGTACGTTTGAATCAGTTTAGAGGTAGCATCTTTTTATTTCTTCAGGGCCAATCTCTCATTTTATGAACAAATCTTCACAGGTTTGGCATGTTCATAAGAAATCAGAGTTGGAACATGTTTATTGCAGTCACATTTTCTTGGCAGTCATAACATAGTCCCTGAAATCTCTCAACAAAATAGAATCCACACTAGCAGCATTAGTAAAATTATCTCCTTATTCACCACACAACATGTGGCTTTTTTAATAGCAATCAGAGGCAGTAAGAGGTTCAGCTCTCCTCAATGATCCCAGCTCTGCATGATTGCAGGAAACAGTTTCTGTCCTGGCAGTCTTACAGATGGATTCCAAAGCCAGGAAGAGACACAATAACGGAGGGAAATAGGAAATACCCACGCCAAGGAAGTGATAAAAGCTCGCAGCCTCTCTGTGCACACAACTTCATGTGCCACAGCACATGCAGCATAGCAGAAACACTTCTCAGTGTCACCCAAAGGCTTCTCAGTCTTCCCAGCAAACCTGTCACTAAGACCCATGTTTGGGACAGTACTTACATGACCCAGTTAAGTTAATTAGTACATTTAGGCTCCCCAAGGAGATCACATAGTGAGAGGGGCTTCTCCTACAGGCATTACAGGGCCTTCCAACACAACTAGTCTCTGGGGAGATGAGCAGACAAGTTATATCCTTATACTAAATGTCCCCAGTGAGAGTTCTCCCTCTTGTCCCCAGTGTATAATTGTGTGGTGCAATTTTCCACCCGGGTTTCTGTCTATCCTTCTTGTCCCTTACAGTTCTGAGAAGCAAAGAATTTGCTGTCACTGCCAGACTGGGCTAAATCTGAATTGACAACCTTCAAGGTGAAAGTCTTTGTTCACTCCTATTAATCAGACCCTTGAACCATCCACTGTTATGGACAATGAACCTTTTCCATGGTCACGGCTTACAAACCCTCATTTATGAAATGACTCTCACAAAGAGTCTGACTGAAGGTTCAATAAAGAAATCCGTCACAGCTTGGCTTCTGGGCCGTGACATGTGGAATACAAAATCAGATTCATTAGTTCCCAAGCCTTTGCCAGGTTCTCTGCTACACTCTTTAACAGAAAAAATTATGACACTATTATGTAAAAAATGTTTTAAAAATCAATGTTGATTAATAAAAGTAATTTCAAGAAGCTGTATCGAAAAGTATTCAATTTTAAATTCATTTTTCCTGCCTAATTGTCTGAGAATATCTGAGTGATGGTATAGGAATATGAATGCATTGCTCATTCAGTCCTGCATAAGCCTGTCTTTTTTGGTGGCCCCTCACCCACCACCAACCCACTTTCAGCTTACTCCAGCTGCTCAAGGGCATCTGACAGGAATTATAAGAATTTTGCTGCTTCTGTTTTGCCATTGTGCAGTGTTAAAACTCACTTTTTAGGTGAAGTGCTAGATGCAAGTACCGTTTTAAAACAGCACATGAGAAACAAATAAATAAGGACATCTGATAACCACAGAAATTGTGCTCACTTCATAGTAGTCATGAGACCCTTACAACCAAAAGCAACAAAACTGTGTGTTCTCCATTTGATCACAAAAGACTTTCAGCAGTCGGTTTCCTACTAAAAAAGAAAAAAAAAAAAGCAAAAAAACTTCTCCAGCTTTTTCTCTAGTTTTGTTGTAGGTCCTTACACATGGTCTTCTGAATGACACTGATGGCTCTTGTCTTGTCCAAATCACACAGAGCCTCACAGCAATGCCAACGACTACTGTACCAACTACAGCAATTATTTTCATGGAAAAGTAACTATTTGTAAATACATTGTATTTCTTAGCTTTTCTGGATATTAAAGAACAGTCCCAAAAAAAGGAGAGTTACTGGCGCACGTTTTGTGGACAACCACTGTGTAACAGAAGGCTCCTCAACACTGAAATCAGCTGGAAAGGTACTCCAAACATAGACATTGTAGACAAACATCAAAGTTTTAGATTTCTGGACCAAAGATTCAGCTGCTTTTTTATTCTAGTGCATTATAACTATAGTAACATCTGGACTCAGAAGTGTCTTCAAAGAGAAGGTCACTTTGGCATGCTTTTATATCCAGAAATAATTTCAGGAACAAATTTATCTTTCCAGGAAAAGCTTCAAAATGCTCTATAAACTTCGAAACATGGGGACAAGTTAAGCACATGAGTGAAACCCCTCAGGGAAGGAATGTGTTAGCTGTTCAACCGTTCATCAGGACAGTGTACAAGAATATAAGACAGGAAGTGAAAACTCAGGGAGGAAGGAGAGAAAGAAAATTAGGGTACTTTTTAGGGGAGCTAAGATATATAACAAAATATATGAAGTCAAGTATAAAGTTAACCTTGATTTTACCATTTTCCTCATTAAATATCACATATTTTATCTGGAAACTGAAGTGATAGTATTATTTGGTCATATTTGCACAATAATGTGAGACCTACTGCAGAAATGTGATGGTAAGTGTAAAGTCTTATTAAGATCATAATCAGCTAAAATAATGATGGTGAAATTGTTTGCACTTTTTTGCCAAATGTATTTTAAAAGGTATATAAACCCAGTGTAAGTGGTACCATTGACTCAGGGCAAACCTTTTTTGCTAATACTTGCCACCTTTTTCTAAATAGAAATTTGGCTGAGATAGCCCATCTAGCAAGATAAACACATTTCCAGCAGAGAGTTCATGATCACAGATCTTCAGGAATGGCCCTTACTTCACAAGTCCCTTCCATAATAGGCAAAACTATATACCACATGCAAAAGAAAGTCAACAAAAAGGTTGTCTGCATCCCTGAAGTTTTCCCAGCAGCCGAAGCTTTCTTGTGTCTTGTGGGATCACCTCTGATTGTTTAGTTAGGTTAAAGCATGAAGAAGCTTGTCTACAGAAATAACACCATTTCTCCTGTGCACAGCATGGCCCCTGGCATAGCACACCACCCTCAAGCAATGGCTGGGATGTTCCTTTCATCACAGGTGGGCAGTTTTTCCTCAGGTTAGAAAATAAAAACTGTCACCTGTCATCTGCAGTATGAATGTAGGCAAAGCGGTTTGGAATTCAAAAGCTTTGCTGTACTCTGATTATCACTCTTAGCTCTTCTCATCTGTAATGTGGAGGACAGAAAACACCAGGAGTCAGTGAGATGCAGAGAACAGCTCAGCTGTAGAGAAACTCAAGGACAGAAGAGGTGAAGCCATGGCCAGGATTGTATCATAAGGAGGAGGGAGAAACAGAAATAGGTGGCAGTGTTTAAAGAGAAATGAAACTGAATACAGCCAATGCAGCTGAGCCTCTACAGAAGCAATTATCAGATCAAAACTTATTCTGACAAACAAACCAAGAGTTGGGTTTTTTTACTTCCCACTAGCCAGCCTTACCCACACTTCTGTGTAGAAAAACAGAGCATACTTCAAACTGTGTCACCTCAGCTGCGCGTAGGAGGCTGCCACGGAGCCAGCATTGTTAGAGCTGTTCTCAGACAACACTACTTATCCACAGCTCAACACTGCTGACGTGTTCACTGAAAGGCAGAAAGAGAGGACCACAAAGCCAAATGTTGTGGAAAAACCAATTGCTATTCTAAAAACATTCAACAGGGACTATTTTCACTGGCTCTTGTATGCTTTGTCTGAAGATGGTAAACAGTGTAACAAAGAATGGCAATTCTCTGGGATTTCTGCAGATGTGCATAAATCGCAAAGCATTTAATATATTATTGAGCAACTTTCAGCCATTTCTGCTCGAGCATCTGGTGGCACCGAGATTCCCATGGATAAATACATACTCCAAACTATTGATCAATCTGTGGAAACAGATTTAGTACTAATAATAACAACAACAATAACATACCTGATGTGGCATGACTTGTACCAGATCTGTAGTTCAGGCTTTGTCTAGATTCAGAAAGTTTTCACAGGTGGAAATTGAAGAGATCTGCTTGGACCCATATATTGCTTCCATAAAGACACCCTGCAGAGGTGCAGAAAGAGGCTTACATCGACTGTGGCTCACATTTAATAGTCCAAGTTGCCAGTGTTTACTCCCCATTGTATGCTAGTTCTGCCCATTTTTTCAAGGCGTCTCCCACATTCAACACAAGGGATATGAGAGATTTTAGCAGACAGAGAGGGTTGTATCTTACAACTCCCTGTAAGGCTTAATCGGTAACAATACTGGGCTTGGGACAGTGAAGATGTCTTGGTGGCTCAGATCCCAGCAAGCCATGAGGCCTTTCAGTCATTCATAATTTTGAGAAGCTTTCCCGTTAAGATTTCCAGGCCTGCTCTCTGCCTGTGTGTGGTATTTTTATTTTATTATTCATTAAAATTCTTTGAACAAACTGTTCAGCAGCTTTCGAGACTGAAATAAAAATGGACAGTCCTTAGTATGCATTTGCAGAAGAGCCTGAACTGCAACATTAAAGCAAAATGTACTGAAAATTAACCACTGGCATAAATCCCTCCTTTCAGGAGCAAAACAATTTGTAACCCAAAAGGACTGTGAGCCTAAACTGCGAAGCATTTTGGAAACAGAAGAGCCAGAAAGGAAACACAATATGATCACCTAATCCAGCCTTCCTCATCACAGAGATATTAGGGCTTTCCCAACTCGTTTCTGTTTGGCCTGGTCTTTAGAAAACATCTAGTCTGGATTGCAGCATTTTGCTGACAGGGATGGAAGCCTTTCCCATAGTACGTTGTGCCTGTGCTTTAACAGCCACTACTGGTAGAAGTGCCTGCTCTGTTTTCAGGTCAAACCTTTGGAGGTCCCCACCTCAGTGCTGCCAGATGCCTGCTGCTGAAGGAAATGCACCCATACCTGCAGTACTCCCACATGAGCAAGGGCAGGCAACACACATTAAAAGCTACAAATGGGCTGGTTTTGCAAAAGCTGAATTTACTTTCCGTACCACTCAACTCCCATCTTTCACTACAGCAGTATCAGTGTTTTGCAGTCTTGGACAAATGCCTGCAGAAACATTACAGAATCATTACATTTCATCTCCCCACATTTTCTGCTGAGGATGAAGTAGCAAGTGATATTTTTCATTTACTTTCCAGCACATATTAAGCTGCACACTGTTAAACAGCCACCTCGTGCTCCCTGCAGGCAGTCTGCAAACCTCTCCAAAAGCCTCTAGGATAAAAGGAGCTTTCCAACAAAGATTATTCCTCTTCATTATTGATTGTTTAAAAGATTAATAAAATATAACTCCAAAGTCTAGTTGTGTTAGGCAACCTGAGCAAACAAAGCTGTGAATCTGACTGTCATGTTCACAGCTGCAACAGGTTCTGATAAAAGGGCATTGAATATTGGAGGTAATGACTTCTCTTGGAGATGTGAAACTAAGAAGAGCCTTGTTCCTGATTTTACCCGTTTCATTCAGGAACGAAGAAACATGAGAGAGTCTGTTGGGCAACTGCTGGGGTACATTAGGACTTACTCAGCTTTTCCCTGGGGTTTAAAGTGCCTGTGCCAGGTTTGAGATACTAAGCTAGGTAAATCTTTGAAGGTAAATCATTTCTTGTATTGGCTTTACCAGTTTTTTAAAAGACTAAGATGCTTTCCAGTACATACACACCTACAATGCCTTCAATTTGCACATTTTGAGGCATCAAATGGGATTAGGGATAATTCCCCTCCATCTGTGTAGCATCTGGTTGTACAGCTATCCAATGTGTTGGGGTGAGTTTGTCATCTTTGAATTCCATGGCTATTTTGTCACTAATTCTATGAGGTTGACATTTCAACAATATTTTTTTTCCCACTAGTATTTGATGCATGTCCTGCGGAGAAGGTAGCTTTTGCTTTTGCTTGCTTGCAGAATACACCTTCTCCCTAGTAGAAATACGTCCTAGTAGAAATTTGTCCTTTGCAAATCCCAGTCAAATAAATGAGTGTAAACACTTAACAAAGTGGGTTATTTATGGGACTAAGGGTCAGCCCATCATTTAGAAACATTGAATGTAATAATGTCTTGCTTTGTTGTTCTGAGTAATTTAGTCTCAGTAAGCAGACTGAAAAGTTGCATTTACATTTGAAACACTTCTTGAGCAGGACTCCACAGAAATCATAGTACATCACTCAACAGTGCATTTTCCTGGCCTGTTTTCTTTCTCCACCCCCCTCAGCCCAGTGTTACTTTTCTGTAAACACATAAATCAGCATCATCTATATTCATTAGGTTACCCGACTTGTTCAGTGCAAAATTACCCATCTTGCATGAGTTTTCACCCTTCTGATTAATATAAATTACTTAAGTTAATTATGTTTCTCTTCATAGAAAAATATTTGTCAAGCTGTAAAAGCATTAATAAAAATAAAAATGTAGAAATTACAAGGGGACAGATGTGTAAACAAGATCTAAATGGCTCATACCACACCTAAGTCTTATTTCAGATCTGGCTACAATCCCGTCTCTGCCGAGGAAACCTTACCCTTAATTAGATGAGAACACAAATTTTCACCTGAGATGAATGAGGTCAGCTGAAAAAAAAAAAAAAACTCAGATCTACCCAGAGATCTACAACAGTCTAGAGCAAACACGAGACCTTTTTCCTGTCTTGCATTAGATCTATGTGAGATTTCACCAGGAAATCTCACAGAATCCTGCCTAGGTGCGATGAGCATCTACAGGGTCAACTTTATTTCTTTGTTCCTTATTGTCCAAGATCTAGAAAGCTTATGAAAACATAATTTCTCTGTACATTTCCTCAGCTACACCTGCCTTCTCAGCTTTTCCTTGCAGGAACCTTCTATGGCACAAAAGAGAAAGCTTTACAGCTAAGCAGCATTTAAGGTTTTGTTTCCCTTCCTTCCTTTTTTCTAGGTAGTTCTCACTCAACTGTTCTTTTTCATCTTTCTAATAGAACTAACTAAATAAATATATAAATGAAAATATATTCTACAGATGAGAAAAAAATAGACCGAAAAGTGAGATTTTTCCATTACAGCCTGGGGAGCAGGGAGCCTGATTTCTGCAGGAACAAACCAACCACATTCAAGTCCCTGTGTGTCAAGCCAAGGACAACTCCTCTCTCATGCGTACAGGTGTCAGAAGAGGGCTGGCAGCCCTGTAGCCTGCAACCGTGCAAACATCCTGCAAACATCCTTCTCTACAAATCCCCATTATTTGCGACAAAAGGAGAAGGAAAAAGGTGCCTGTGTTGCAGAATAGCGGTCCCTATGTCCCTAATCCCCAAAAAGCAAAGGAAATTAAGGTTGTTTGCAGGTTAATATGGACAGCTTCATGGAAATCTTTTCCCTTAACCTGTTTCCAAGAGGAAGTTTCCCTGGGGTGTAGTTGCATCCTAAAGTGAGTTATTTCCCCATGCAGCAGGATGCAGTATAAGTTGCAGATGGTAGAACCAAGCTCAAAGCCACTTTCTTTTCAGATCATTCACAAGTGTACGTGAGGCTGCACCTGGACCCCATCCTTGCACTGAGCATAGCACAGAGCTGTGTGATCACCTCTTGAAACCGTTTCTTCAGTGAGGGGAGCAGCATTCCCATTAAAAGCTTGGATATATCCTGTAGCCTCATCTGGGACAAGAAACTTCCAAGGAGCCTTTCCGAAGTGAAGAAATGCAAAAGAGCATTTATTCATCTAAGCATTTCTCTAGCCTCCAAACCCTGTCAAGCCAAGCTGATTATTAAGTGTGAGGATTGGGACAATTTCTATTTGTTCCAACTCAGTTCTCCCACCCTTGCTTGATTCCATCTGGCCAAAGCAGCTTTAAATCTGAGCAGACCAATGTGCCTGACATTGGATTTACTCAGCCTAAAGCCAAAATGATTTTGAAATCTATTAAGGGGGGAAAAAAGTATTGGCATCTGATTGACTTAATTCCTGTTCAAGCAAAAAGTCTGCTGACCCGTAATGGAAAATCAGTTTTGCCTTTTCAGGGAAACAAGGCTCAGTGCGAGTTGTCAGCTGGGGTCTTAGACAGGGAATTTTTGCTCAACAAGCTGCATTTGTGACCTTTAATTGTCCCTGAAAGATAAATGTAGAAGAAAGCAAAACTCATACAGCTGATAACAAATCTATCGTCACTGTTTCTAGCACAGACAGAGGTTTTCCTTTTTTACCATGAAGTGACACTTCTCCATCTCTGATTGAATAGCTATTCATCACAGCCAGTCAGTGTTTACTGCATACAACTCCTCACCTTGATAAAGCCAGCTGCTCTAAAAATAACATGATACAGCTTGTTTCTTCTATCTTCTTTCTTTTTTTCCACTTCTAGTCCCATTTCTTTGTGCTCTTATAAGAAAATCCAGTGACACGCTCTGCCATGATTAAATTGCACATACACCCACTGCTGCCACCACAGTCAAAAGTGGAGGTTCAGCGTGTCCAACAATGATTTCTTTTCATCTGCACAGCTCCAGCACCAGATGTGCCAGCCTTGCCACACATGCGACAGAAATCAGCTCTGTGCCACCACAGCAGTCAGCCTTCCTGGATTTCTGGATAGCTGCTGCTACAGAATGATGCACATAACAAATCTGGGACATCTCTGGCTGTGCCAGTAGGCTGGGGCACAATTTGTAGAAAAAGTAACCTGGTTTCCAAACCAGCATGCTCCAAAATAAAGCTCAGAGAGTGAGCTACCAAGAGATAAGAGGAGAGTTTCTGCAGTGGGGCCATGGAGTACCACACTGAAATGAGACATGACAAATAGGGATTTGAAATCAGATGTTGCAGGTTTTATCCCTAGTCCTTGTAGACGCTTTTCTCTGCAGCTCCTAAAGCATGTTTTGAAGAAAGGATTTTATAGGGGAGGGATTCTGGGGTACAGAAACACGGGATGTGTTTTCAAAGGTACAGCTCAGAATGACACACCAAATTCTCCCCAACCTTCACCTGAAGAAACCCTCCCAGGTGAGGCTTGTCCAACTGCACAAAGAATATTAGCACCACAGCTAGCAATAGGATCAGACACTTCCTGCTCCCTGCCCAGAGATCTCTCCACAGGACCGCACTCTTTCTCTGTCTGATTTCTAACACAACCCAAACAGTGTGTCTCTGCAGGTTTTTGCATCCCTCCAGCTTCTGATATAATTGATATTAATCTCCCAATGTTGTAGATATTTGCATTGCACCAGATGGGCCATTGTTTAATTAATAGTGCTGCTTTCATTCAGTCTGATCTTGATTAAATGAAAACTCCATCTGTGGGGAACCAAAACCTGCAGGCAGGATGCAGCAGAGTGATGCTGCTATCAGCTTTGATGATTTTGAGAGAAGAGATTGTATGGGGTAAGGTTACATTTCCCACCATTTTTGTGGAATAAGGGGCAAGGGGTCATCTGTCTCTAGGCTGACATTAAAAACTTGGTATTGAAATAGCCTGGGAAAGAAAGGCAAAAAGTGTGTGAGTAGTGTTGGGGAGACAGAAACTAGAAGGTGGGGTAAAGAGGGATACAGTGAGCCATGCTCTGCCTGAAAAGATGAAACCCAGAGAACAGTGGGAGACAAAGAAGGCCAGAAGTCATCTTCAGGCCTCTAGCATTTGGAGTTGATTGTTGAGTGAGCATGACCTTGAGAACAACTTACGGAGCTCATGTTCCCATCCAATCCTGGACACATTCCTTAAAAACTCTGCAGACCTTCCAGAAGTTAAGGTCGTTTGGCCGTCCAGCACACACTACCATCCACCTTGGACACACCCCTCCTTGGGAAGCAGCACAGCACAACCCTGTTTACTTTTGCACCCAGAAAATTAACCTTTGGCAACTGAGAGAGAGCCGGAAGAAGGGCTGCCAAAGATGGAGCTGATGCCAGGTTGACCTGAAGCAGTTGACCTGAGACCACCACAGCCACTCCGGCACCTGTCAGATCCCCCGGGGCTGGGCTGGTGGAACACAGCACCTTTTTAAGACCAATGCACACTAGACACTGTTCAGGGTGTGGAAATGGCTTAGACCTCCATGCAGCACAGCACTGTGCAGCTAAATGTGCCAGGAGCAATTTAGTTGCCTAAGTATAGTCCCCTGAACGCTCTTGGTCCCTGAAATATCCACATATATACTTGCTAGTCCCATGTGAATGTCTTTAATATGTATCAAGCTATTGTGGAGAAAATGAGTTGCATCCATTAGCAGGTTTTGGGGGTAGCTTTCCCATACTGCACAGTGCACACATAGCCTAGGTATCTTTCCTTCTGTTTCTAGCACCCAGCTTCTTTGCCGCAATCTCTTGTTATTCTTCTAAAACAATAATAGGTCAGCCCTGAGCCTTGATTTCAGAGGGCTAGAAATAAATAACTTGTAAAGTGTATGTTATTTCAGCTTCTGGCAACTGATCTTTATTGCAAATCACAGCATACGGCTGATGCCAGCCCTCAGAGAGGCTCCTTTGGTCCAGATTAGAGGGGTCTGCATACTGAAGCTGATAGAAGCTTGAATCAAGCCTCCCTGACAATTTAGAGTAAGAGTTGTCGTAAATACTGCCTTGAGCTCTTCCAGATTCAGGAGTTTGAACCTCAGTGTATATAGGTGCAGTCTGAAACTGCATCTGTATACATGGAATTCATCCAACACAGAAGTGAGACCTGATCTCAGAGCAACAAGGACCCAAAGCCATAAACAAGAACTGACTTAGATTATTACACCTGCAACACAGACCATGTCCATGGATGGTAAACCCTGAGCCTCCAGGAGTGGTCCCATTCATGTATGGTAAATTAAGACATCACTAAAAGAGATGGAAATCCCTGAATCCTTTATTCTCTTTATTCTCAGGCCATAGGGGAAGGCTTTTAACTTCAAGTTCACCAGAACATATATGGTGATCCTGCAAAAACTCAAAATCCTGGAAAGTTTGAGACTACGATTCATTTGATTTGTTCACTGCCTCTATACCCAGTGTTAGAGAGCCCTTGTTAGACTGTCCTCAGAAAGACAGTCACCAAAAAACATTGTATTAAAAAGATTTGCTACATTTTTTAAATCAATTTAATTTTAAGCTGTCTAAATATGCTGGATATCAGACTCATTTAGGGACAAACATGATAACACAGATACACACAATGTGAACAAAAAGGATATCAGGACCAGGGAGCTAGGCTATTTGTCAGTGTAGTATTTTCCAGAATATGCTTTGTTTCTGTATCCCCAAAGCCCTTTTTTATTAACCAACTAAACAAATAAACGTTCTTCTTAGAAGGTAATAAAACGGCAGATATCTAAATTGATATGTGTCTAATAAAGTGATGTTTCCCAGGCAAAACAGGCAACTTAACCTGTGAACTCAAATGCCCTACTGAGAACTTTCAGACCAGCTTTGGTCCTCTCCTAAGTGTGTGCATGGATTTCCAAGGGATTTCAAGTTTGTACGCTCCCAGAATTGTCCCCCGGGGTTCCCAGCTGGCATCATTCCCAACCCTCCTTCTGTTTGTTTTCTTTTCCCCTCCTGTGGAATTTTATTTCAAAGAATCAATTACTGTCATCTTATATTATCCTTGACTCATTACTTCCAGATGGTTCTATTATTAATTTTTTTTTTCCCCAGCTACTCACCAAGTGTTGTGGCCATCACTGAAACTAAGCTGGCAACACAGGGTAAGCTGACACCCATCTATACAATCAAGGACTTTAAAGACAGAAAAGCCTTAACAGTTTTTATTCATTTCTTCATTTTGTCTGAAAAGGAGACCTCTTTTCTCTACATTACCTGTTGCAAAATTTCCCAGTTTTCTTCTGACTGACCTTATATTCTCCAAGAATCTGATTTCAGTATCTTCTTAGCTTCACTCCTGCACTAACAAATGTCCTCATAAGATGCTCCCTACTATTTGGATTGACTACTCTTTTTCTTACTCTTCCCATAGTCTGGTTTGTCTCTCTTCCTAACTTGTGATTAGCTATCATTACCCTAATCATATAGAGGGGTAGGGGAAGGAACAGACCTTAAGCTGGCTGGGAGGGGAGCAGATATCACAGCTCCTGTCCACCAGCAGCAATATTCAGACAGAGCTCTGCCACCTCCCAGCACCAGCCGCATTATCGCAGCTGTAAAGTGCCATGCACAACCCATAGCCCTCTAAGAGTAGGCTCCTGCCTCACTTTCCCCCCAGCAAGGGCTGTGTCTTGCCCTCTGCCTTAAGGTAGTGGCCATTCTCCCATGCCATGATCTCACACACCCCTTGTGTGCAAGAGGAAAACTCCATTTTGCATGACCCCTTCTGGAAGATGCATTGCCAGCACTGGACTCTGTCTCAAAACTTAGAAGATGAATGAAAGAAAAATGAAGAAATGGAAATATATTTCTAGATACACCTCTGCTCAACTGGAAATGTAGAACATGTCCTTGATCCCATTTATCCCCACCTCATCTCCAGTCCTTCTGGAGCGCTGCTGTGGCCTAGAGTTGGACTCCATGGAGAGATTTTCAATCTTGCAGGCTTGATGTAGTTTCTACAGAGAGCAGACTGAATGAATGCACCGGGCTTAAAGGGCTTGTTTCATCCCAGCCCAGAGTTCATAGGATACCTCTACCTTTTTCTGCAAATGATAAGTGAGCTTATTAAGACAGATATAATACAACTGCATTGCAAAGAAAATGCATGATCAAAGTGGCAACCCCTTGTAGTGCTACTCTGCAAAGGTCTCTGAGGAGGACAACAGGTTCAGAGTCATGCTGAATGAAACCAATCTCCTTGCATGATCTGCCCAACAAAGCACAAAAGTCACCACTAGCCACCCATGGAAGAAGCAACATTTAAAATTAAACTTGCCAAGGGACTTGCAGCAGCTGCACCTCATTGGCAATCCCCCTATGCACCTTGAGTTCTGTTCTGTCTGGAGCAAAACAGTGGTTGAAAAAAACTCACGAAAGCAAACATTTTCCTTATTTTGCTCTGTGTATGTATGTACCTGTGTTGGTTAATCATTCATCAACTAGTCAAAGGATTCAATATTCATAAGCAGGGACTGAAGATGGGAAAATCAAGTGAAGGAAATATTCCCAAGCTTCACTTGTCTTGCAGATTCATCTTACTTATAAATTGCTGCTTGCTCCAGGTTTTCTTAGTCTTTCAAATGTGGCCATCTCCCATGCACACCTTTTCTGCTGGCTTTAGTAAACACTGAAATACAAATGTCAACATTTCAGCCATCATTATTCTAAAGCTCATTAAATTTGAAATACCAGGTTCATCTGAGATGAATGAGGCTGTGTCTTGCAGTTTATTTGTGGTTTTAGGAAGACATTACTATACTGGTTGTATCCTGCTCATATTTTGAAGATTTTTTTCCCAGTGGCACAGGTAAGAGACTAAAATTTTATGTGCTTATATATCATGTCTCCTAATCGAAAATGAGATTCTTGGACAGAAGAAGAAAGCATCAGGGAAAAGTACTGACTTGCTCCAAACATGCACAATTCAACTCATGTTTATAAATCTTTGCCAGTTAGCACAGATAAATAATTTCTGAAATGCAATTTGTTCACAAATGGCTCACTTTGGTTCCCAGTCACTCATGATGTGTGAATAGTCATATGGCATAATTTTTGTTCTTGGACTTGATGACTGAAACTTGTATGCGAGATATGCCTCCAAACAGGAGATCAGCAAATGACAAATAGCAAATAACTCATTTCCAGTATGTATTCTTGAACCATCTACAATTTGCAAACATTTTCATAAATACCCAGCAGTCACTGGGATATTGGTGAATAATGAGTTGTGGTGCCTCTGCAAATTGGCATGAATCTCATTCAAGAGGACAGAGTCCTACAGATTTTCTCATTATTCAACCAGCCGTAGCACACAATAACTCTGGAGCAACCCATTAAATTCCAGAGGCAGGTTGATCATCTCTGGCAACGACGTGTAAAACAGTCTGGGTTAAATTATCAGATACTGGTTCAATTTTCAAAGGTTGAGCCCAGTTCCCTGTGTTTGGAAAACTAACTGGCAAAGCCAAAATAAAACACTGCTAGAAAAAGCCAAGCACATTTCACACTCACATGAGAAATGGAGATAGCAAGACCCTTTGAGTTGAACCTCCACAAACTGGTATAGAAACCATTAGGAGTTGGGTTTGCAAGTCTTCTTCTGCATACATCTCCACTTAACAGATTACAGAAGCTCATGATTTTTCAGAGACATTTTTTATCCTATAGAGACACAGAATATATAGTTTGCATTTTAGCCCTCCTACATAGTGGAAAAAACCCCTGATACACTCTCCTCCTGAGCAACACTACAGAGAAAATACAGACCCTTAGGAAATAAGAAAGTCTGAACAGCAATAAAAAACAGATGTCCAACAGGAAAGAGAAAAAAAAAAAGGATAAAAAAAGCCTTCATTTAAAGAAGTGATTTTAAAAATATGAGTATGTTAGTATAAAAACATACATGCACCAAATCATACTTCTACAACTATCCCACAAGAGGTAGAGGCAGCAGAATGCTCCAAGTATTCAGGTGGTGCTTCCCAAAATTCACAGGAGGCTGATACAACAGCAGTGTTTATTTAATAACAGAAGCAATCAACCAACTGAGCTAGGCAGAGTAATTAGCACAGAAACCACTGCAGACACAAGGGGGAAGGTGGATTCATGGGAGAATGTGATGCTGTGGTTGTAGTATTCTCCATGGGACCCTGAGAAGCGCCAAAATAAGAATTAGAGCTTACATATTTAGGGGGGGTGGGGGAGGGAGGGAAAGTGTCTGTGTCTTTATTACCTGGTACATCAAAAGCCACTTTCCTAAAGCAAGAGGAGCAGGCGAGAGGGCTAACATCCCCATGACATCTTTTGGGCACTGAAGATAGAAACGGGGTGGAGAAAGTGGGTATTCCAGCACAGCTCTGCTGTAAAAATGGCACAGGAAAGGGGATAGGATACTGAGAACCGTTTATCTTAGGAAGATAAAATAGAGGGCATGAGGAGTCTCTGCAGGTGAAGGTAGAAGCAGGGAAGCCCACAGGACAGCTTACAGCAGCTGAATTAGTCTTCAGTGCGCCCACACTTCTCCCAGTACGCTGCATAATTCTCCATTTGCTGAAATCTCTCCACAAAGCCAGCCTTGTGGGAACACAGAGACGATCTTGAAAATACTGGCTTTTCAGTGTTCCCATCACCACCAGCAAACACAGCTCTCCCTACAGGTTCATCTATCTGTGTAAGTGGAGAAGTAGGAGATACTGCAGTACACTCAGCCACATATGCATCTTTTCCAAGCCAAAGTTTTCAAAAGGGGCTTGTGAATTTGTGTTTCACCTTTCTTGCAATTGTAACTGTGATTTGCAAGTTCAAGGGGTGCTTGCCCTCTTGGGGGTTTAGCCATAGTACCTGGAGAACTGACACAGCAGCAGCAGCTTTGGGGCCAGATACCTGGCTGCTCTGAGTTGACAGGAAGCTTTTTAAACCAGTGGCACTCCCCAGTTTACACCAGGTGGGGATGCAACCTTATCAATTTGTAATGGCGTTCTGTGGCAAGGTTTGGTAGCAGGGGGGGCTACACATGTGACCTCTGTGAGAAGCTTCTAGAAGCTTCTGCCAAATCTGACAGAGCCAATGCCACATGGCTCCAAAGCAGACCCACTGCTGGCCAAGGCTGAGCCCATCAGTGACAGTGGTAGCAACTCCAGGTGCTATACATTTCCATGGGGGAACTCTCAGTCTTCCTGCTTTTAACCAAGTAACTGTTTTCACCTCCAAGACAGAGCCATTCTCTCTACTCAGTAAGGACTGTCCTTGATGGCCAGCTGGTCATTAGCGTGGTTGTGTGTCCAGCCTGTTCTGCTGCCACAAAGCTGACCTACAGACAGCAGATTTCATATAAACACCCAAATGTATTCAAGCCCAGGGGATGATATAGTCCATACAGCATGTAGTACATGGATGGCCTTAAGATATGGGAAAGATCCACCCACTCAAACCATGGAGCTTGCAGAGAACAGGGTCAGAAAGTGGCACTTGTTTAGCATAACCTTTGGCATTTATTTAATAGAAGACAAATTCTTTTACAAGGAAAACCAGGGGAAACAGACAAAGAACCCATGCTGCTGTGCAAAGCACAGTAGTTAATACAACAGCTACCTTTTCAGGTCTTCCCTTTAAGCTGTCAAGATAAGGATGCTACCGTAAAATGGTATTAGTGCTTTCAAAAAGTAGTCTGCATTTCCAGTGGGGTGTGGATCTCTTTCATTTTGCTCTAAAGCAGCAAAAGAGCGTGAAAAAGATTGTTGTAACTGAAGTCATCTTGCTTTGGGATTAATTTACAAGTTATTATTTACCCCTACACTGCGGCACTGCCTGAAGCTTCCTCCTGTGGTTCAGCAAGAGAAGCAGGGACTGTGGAGAGAGCAGGAACTGTGTGATGGAAGACAAAGCAGTATAAAAGTAGATGACCCTGAGAACTCATTATGGCTCACACTATGTTCTGCACAGGGGAAAAAAAAAAAAAAAAAAAGAAAACAGCTTTAAAAGGCTGGGAACAGCACAGGGAAAGGAGGTGACCTGGCTTGAAACAAGTTCATGCCAATGTGATAGACCACAAGGTTTTGGGACAAAATGTAGCTAGTGATGGATATCACATCCATGTCAACAGCCCCAAATTCTGAGAACCCTACCACATTTCCAAAAAAAATTGATTGCTTCCCAAAGGACAACACCTAAACCAGCTGGAAGCAAAGACATACAGACACAGGATTGCGAAGGGCCTGGAAACACAGCAGAGGTGTTCAGCTCTGGTGTTCACTTGCTGGACACCACACCTACGCAAATTCTCCACAGAGGCTCAAATCTAACTTTGCACTGAGATCATCCATTTAACAGTATCTGCCTGAAATTGACAGCAACACTCTTTGACCCCTCTAGTGTGAACATAGTGTAGACAAAACCACTAAAAAGATGTTGACAGCCATTAAGAAACTGTGCACAGAACAAGAAGTGAATGGGCAAAACATACAGTTTTTTGTAAGAGGTGATTTGTCTGTGTCAGGACAGGGTCCATCAGCAAGGTGGGGAGGAGATAGTTTGAACTGCTATTGTTCATACTGCAGAGAATGGTGCTAATTTTCCAAGATTTTCATATTGCTGTCTTCCATCCTGGCAGTCTTTCCGAGATTGTCTTAAGCATTAGGTTTCTTAAAGATGAAGGGAATATTGAGGGGAAGGATGGTGACTAAAAAAAATTTTGGCTAAGGTCCATTGAACAAAGCAGCGCTAGGAAAAAAAGCAGTAACAAACCCCCTCTGCCTTCTAGCTTCTTGCTTACTCATTCTTATATATATAAACGGAGTGTGGAAAACTGCAGTCCAAGGAAGATTAACCTGAATTATAATCATAGAGTAGGTAAGGCTTTTCATTTTATTTTTCCCTAAAGGAAAAACATGACTTGATGAGTCAAAAAAAAAAAACAAAAAAAAAAAACACAACCCACAAAACCAGCCCACAAGATGAATCTGCTTTAGTCTGAAGAACAGAGAAGTGTCACTGCAAACTTGAGCAAGGAGGATATTATCTGGGGCACCGTAATAAAAACAGGTAACTTAATTAAAGCATTGCTCGGATCGCTACAGGTATCCGTGCCTGCAGCTCACCACCCAGAACTGTCACACATCTTAACGTATCAGCTCCAAAAGGTTATTCAGCAATTCTTCCTAGCTTCTCCCTTCAGTTTTAATTTCCGTGCTCCTCAGTTTTACTTTGTGGGGGCTTTCATTTCCCTCTCTATTGTTATGTGTTGTATGCTGCTTCGGAGGTTGTGAAGGGGCAGCTGGGTTTGCCATCACCCTTGGCAGGCAGGCAGAAAGCGCTGTACTGCTGCTGCATCTGAATTAGTTTTGTTTCCTGCGGTAGTTTCTGCATGGCAAACCCCCACCACACCGTGGCCCTTCTGTTTTCAGACAGTCCCCCAGCAATGTGTCCCACAGGGGTGCAATGTCTCTGGTGCTCATGGTCTCTGGGGTAAGCAGAGATGCACCTTCTCCTCTGAGCAAGTCATGGGGCAGTGGCAGCACCAGGCTGGGCTCAGCTCCTTTTAGGTACCCCTACTGTGCAGTTCAAGCCATATCCACGCACTCTAGAGCAACGTAAACTCCCTTTACCACCACCAATCACAGGATGTTCTGCCTGATGCTCCCTGTCCTTCAGTAGCCTGTGGAACCTCGTAGCCCCCAGCATACATGTCATCGATCACTCTCATCCTGGGGGAAGGCACAACTGGATTTTCTGACTGAAGGCTGACTTGTTAACTTGTAAATAGGAACCACCTACACAGACCATTTGAATTCTGTATTCATGGGCTTCTCTTCCCAATGATTGAAATGCAGATGTTTATTCCACCTTGCAGATGTCAGCAAGTCTTACAATTTGCACTCAGACAACATAAGGCAATGGCTTTTCTTTTTCTTTCTTTGTTATTAATGAGATAGCTTTCTCTCTGGTATTGTGAGTGGCAGGATGTAGAGACCTGCCAATCAAAATGTTAAAAGGACATTGTCAATGTCACACTTCATCCTCAGCTCTCCATCAGTTTGAATACACAAACAATGTCGAAATTACAGTCCCGCTGTTTGCAAGGTGAGAACCCAAGGTCTGCCCCGGCACACAGAAGCCTGAAAAAAACTCCACCTATTGTTTTTGTCTGAAAACATCAGAGAATACAAGTTTCTCGTAACAGTTTATCTTTGTAAGGAGCATCCTCATCCAACAGACAGCCATATCTTGCTCCCAGTTAAATCAGTGTTCAACTTCTCAACAACTTTTTCAGTGGAAATGTTTGCTAGTGGTATATGGCACCTTCTGAAGCTGTTCCAAGTGAAAGTAGCTGGGTAATCCCCATCCCTGAACATGTAATTCAACAGGCTTTGAGGTTTCTTGTGTTTTCTACATTAATGGTTAAATGGGTCATTTCCATTGTAGCCTGTTGTGTTTTGTAGTAAGACCATCCACACCCATTTTCACACTTTCATAGACTTGGACACATGGAAAGGAAAATACTTACTCATAAAAAGAGGGTCAAAAGCCATATTCAGTGTAATGCTCTAGAAACACGTCTCTTATGTGGCAGGCTCTGATTCTGCAGCAACCTATGCACTCAAAGGCTTGGATTTTGTCCCAGGTGCAGAGACTTGTGCTAGGGCCATGACATTACTGGCCATGTCATGCCCCTCAAGAGGAAAAAGAAAGGAACTGAGTGCAGCAAATGAAACAATGGTCAAAGGAGATGTGAATGCATTCTCCTAAAACAACAGCATCTCATCCTATGAAGGCTTCTATAAATATGGTCAGAAGCAGCATCCCCTTTTCCCTCTTGATAGCGATTCCTGTCATCACTACAAGATTGTGGCAATAGTACTACTGAATCTTTGATTATTCTCAAGCAACATGCCAGTTTAGACACAGTTCTCTGATTTAAGCACAGCTGAGGAGGACATTTTCTGTGCAGTTTTTGCACAGTAAGGTAGAAAATGTACAGCTCAACCATTATGTATTCTGGCTCAGTCATATAGACACTCCCCTTTTTCAGGCTATGCTGAACAGTTGCTTCTGTGTTGGCAGTCAGGAAATAAAACTGTCCTTTTAATGAGTCCTGGCTTTGCAAAGTTGTGATGCTGCCATGTTTTCTGTGTTCAGTTTATACTCCAGAGCAGGTTTTGCAGCCAATGCTGCTGTTCCCAGTAGCCTCCAACCCAGCTGTCAGAAGGCTCCACTCCTTTTTTGGGGGCATACAGAATTTCTCAATTGCCAGCTATAGTCCAGCCATGAATACCCAAGATGGTTGAAGTGACCTGTGATGTAGCAGCTTTAGGATATGAAACATTTTTTAAAGTAATAATATTTTTCTTAGCATCTACACTGTTCAGAACCTGTGAGTCTCAGAGAGGTGTAATCATGACCTTCTTCACAGCTAAGCCAAATCTCGCATGGCTCTTGAAAGCAGATTATTATTCCTAACCCAAATGTACTCTTTTCCATCCTGCCGCTGTACACCCGAGCCAGCACAGCTAATGCACAGGCAGGATCCTGTATGAATCAGCCTTGTTCCTGTGGGGTTTAGTTTACTTGCATTTTCATGAAGAAGAAGCATGACCTTTTTTCTTACATTTAATCTGATGTTTTTACAGTTCCTTCTCTAAAAGGCGATTTAGCATGTCAGCATCCTGCAGGCATCAGCTGGCAAACAGTTCATCTCTGCTTTGGCTCTGGAAAGCTCTTAAGACCATTCTTCCGTTTTTACCCTGACCCTCAACTTCCCCTAGAGGGATTTTAGGCCACTCTCTGTTCTCTCATGAGCCAAAGGTGCTGTTCAATGTGGTGCTGTTTACTGTCAAGCAATATCTTCCCTCTGTTTGATGAGGTCCTTGTCTGTTGTCTGTCCGAGCTTTTATGGTTTTTCTGTCTTTGACAAATGACTAGCACAAAGCACAGGCATCATTGTAAATGAAAGCTGGAAAGAATTTGAACAAGTTATTTGGGTTGCAACAAAGGATACAGATCTTGAAAACAAGCATCTGACTCAACATCTAAGTATTCTAACTGCATTGCATCCTTCTTTCTGTCAGAGCCTAGTTGCACTTTGTTAAAAACCAAATGGTGAACTAGAAAAACACAGCATCCTGACTTTCTGCAATGGCAAATAGAACAAATGGCACAAGCAATTATGTTAAATTGATCTCTAGGTCAAGGAATTTCTTGTGTAAATTGTATCTCCTCCTGCAGCAGGGTGATGCTACTCTGAAGTCTACCATGTCATTTTTATTACTGATATCAACATTGCAGTTGATGATCAATCTCAGAGAATTTTCACTGCATACTGTTCCTCTGCAAACAAACCCTCTGTCAAGGAAAAAAGCATGTTCAAGAATCATATTATAAAAGCAAACATTGTCAGCTTGTTTTCTGACATCTTTGTGGTTTAAGGTAGCAACTACTAGCTTTTACAGGATCCTGATTGGTATGGCACAATTGTCCTTTCACTCATGCCATAAATGGGTACTAGAAGAATTTGGATCAAGTGTACCCAGTGTGACCATTGTGTGTCCCTTCCAACCCAAACCATTCCATGACTCTGTGATTCCTACCCTGCACTACCTGGAGAGCATTTCACAGAGGAAATAAAGCAGGAGTGATGAAGGAAATACAAGGATTGGCTAGTCTGAATACATCTGAGATGGAGAGAATGATAATGTTCTGAGTTTCAATTAAACTGCAATAGACAGGAATTTCCCACATTATTTCTTCAATGAAGTCACAAGTACTCACTGCTGGGCACTGGGAACACAAGTACAAAAATGTACCATCTCATCTCCACTGCTCCTGTGCCTGTCGCCTTCCTGGATTCTCGAAGATAGAGACAAAAAGCAGCACATCATTCTTGCAAGGCAAGAAAAGAACAAAGGAGTGTTTTGTTCCCATACTGTGCATGCAGTACTACTTTCATTGCACTGGGCTTTCATACCATTTACACCTAACATCACCTTGGTAGAGAGGCCCATTCAGAAGACGCAGGTAGATCCAAATCTGACCAGGATTTTTGTGTCAGTGAGTCAAATTCACACTAATTTTATTGGGAAAACTCCTGATTTGGAGTTTCTGGCAGTTTTGATTGTTCTGTCAATTTATTTACAGTATCCATAGCCTCTTCTCCATCTCTGAGTGCCCCATGCTATAGCATATTCCTTCTCAGCTCATGGGAAAGGACAATGAACACCACTTAGTTCACAAAAAAACATCAAAGGCACAAAGAGTAGGAGCATTTCCTTTAAAGTCAGATATCTACAGATTAAAGAAGACAGATACTTGCCCACGATCCAGACATCCTTATCTTCTTTTCTGAAGGAAAACAAAACAAAACAACTCACAAGTACTTTTAGGGCACTTAGATTTGTAGAAGCTCAAAAGTTTTGGGGGTTTTTTTGGTTTTTTTGTTTTTTTTTCCCAAATCTATCAAATAGTCTAATAAAAGGTACTATCTTTTTCCTATAAATCCTGCCTCAATGTCTAGGCATGTGATTGGAGATCCCTACCAGGTTATACAGGGATCCTCTGTGGAGGAGAAAAACATAGCCCCTGGTGAATTTCCATTAGCACCAAATCACCTTCAAGCAGTGTGAGAGCAAGACAGTTCCTCCTGGTTTCTGCAACAGCTTTAGCACAACCACAGACACAAGCAGGACCTTACACTTCTTCTAGATATTCTGGGGTTAATTCTTCATTGCTTAACATCACAGCTGGTCTTTTACAGCAATGGAAAATAAGGCAGCCCCACATACTCTCTATCTGAGAGAAAGACAGTCTTGCCCTGACTTATAAAGGAAGGAAGTTGAGCCTAGAAAATTAAGGGTGAAAACACACAGTATGGAATATGGAGGGGAGGTTGATGGGCCATGTCCCAGCTCATTTTATACACTGAGAAAGAAATGCACAATGACTTTGTGCTTTTACCATGAGTAACCACTCTGCGTGATGATAAATTTTATTGTCTCCACTCTGACCAGTCACTTGTAAAGCTGTGGACTCATTGTGAAAGAAACCTAGATCAAGCTGCTGAAATGCGAGACATTTACGGGCAATTCAGAGTCTATTTAGACAATGAATATTCATGATCTAGCTGGACAATTTCACATTCATGCTTAGATAATGCAGATTTCTGCTCACACACAACAATGATTTGTGAATATTTATAGACAAACACCTGGACAGTATTTGACACAACCGTGAATATTCATAATTACATCTGAATGAAAGAGAAAAGCTCTACCTGAAGTCTAAACTACAGACACAAGAAGCTAATCCTCTATACCTATTGTACCTTAATTACAATATGTAACAGCCAAAAATAGCATAAAGGAAAGCATTAGAGGAAGGGATGTATTCATTCAAAGGATCAGTAAAAGACAGGAAGCTTCTCTGAGCTACAAATGTTTCCACTGGTTTAGTCTTCTGACAGATGACAGGTTTCCGGCACAGCACCTTTTCTATATGAAAAATATCCTGATTATTTTGGGGGGAGGTGAGGTTTGGGGAGTTTTTTGTTGTTTTGGGGTGGGGAGGGGTTATCCACATTTTTTTTTTTTAATTTTTTTTATCCACACCAAAAGATTAAAATATTTGTTGTGCAAACAAAAATGTATGTAGTTGGACATGTGTGCCCATACATGTGTTTCCATGTGTAAGGGGTCTTCTTGCCTAGCTAGCCTGTGTCTTCAAGGTTCATGTTTAAGTCCATGCTGCCCCAATTCAGGTCCCTTGTACATGGTCCTCATGGAGAGGTTTTCAATGCCAACTGAGATCAGATCAGATCATCACCTGAGGAATGTGTGAGTCTTAAGAGCCTTGGTGTAACTTGAGGCAGGAGAAGGATCAGTTTTTGCCACAAGGGTATATCAAGGCAGAGATACAGATTGGGACTTCAGTAAAGAAAAGGTGGTAGCAGAGAGGCTCTGATCAAGGGAAGGGCAAATTCTAGATTCACATGTGTTTGTTCACAGGAATTGTCGCCTTAGGAGGTAAGAGGAACCTGACATTAGCTCTTCCTCTAAGGGAAGGAAGAGCTTCCAGCTGAGGGTTTACCTGGACAAGAGGAAGACAGATCTGACTGTCTAGCAGGTGTGTCAGCAACCGGTAACTATATCTCTGCTGACAAGCCTCTTCCCAGTCTTAGTGCTGACTTCCAAATACCTCTATATTCAAGCTCTAAAACTAACCATGATCTCTCCTTCATAAGATCACCGAAATCTTCCTCTCTCTGGTATTTCCACTGCTGTTTAGCTCCTTCTGCTCAGTAATGCAGGATGAGTTAAATTCTTTCTCCCCATGTTGACTGAGAGCAAATGAAGCAGTGATGGCCTACAACAGCAGATCACTAGCAGCCAGAGCACAGATCCTGGACTGTGTCCAGTCACATTTGGCCATGCTTTGTCACATTTCATCCTGTCTTAGAGAGGGACGCAAGATGTGGGGCAACAGAACTACAGTAAATGCCATCACCCTTTGTTTGACACTCCCCAACAAACGTTTTCTTCAGCCTGGTGTTGTTTGGACTAAGCTGCATAGCAGGCTCTTTGACCTAAATTCATTGAGACAGCTGAAAATGATAGCAGTTGAAAATAAAAGCATCTCCAGGCCAGTAAATAGCCCACTTCTTCCCATTTCTTCAAATTATCTCGGCATCTGGCACTTTTCTGCTGATACCACCTCCCTATGAGAGGAAAATCCAGCCGTCTGCCAGGACGCTCAAATGGATGGCAAGCAGCAGTCAGATGTCAATGCTGGGTACTTGTTTCTGTCCCAGGCATAGATGAGTTGCCTCAGCTACCCTCTGCTCATTCCTCAGGTGTCAGAAACCGGATTTGTACGTCACCGGATGGTTTGACTGATGGGTCGAATAAACCGTGTTGTCTGTGGGGCAGCGGGGAAGGGCTGGGCTAGGCTTTGCAGACACGTGAGCTGCAGGTCCACGGCAGGAAGGCACATGGAAGGCCTGTAGCCAACACGGCTGCACCCACGCAGAGCACATGGCAGGGAAAGCCGTGTGGCTGGGCTGCCAATCAGGTCCACCTCGTGGCCTGCCCACACAAGGTCCCCTGGAGCCTCTGAGTGGCTGTGGCACTCCTCACTTTGGTTAGGGGGACAGTGAGCGGCAGCGAGCCAGAGGTCCCACCTAGAGGGAGTGACCACAATAGCCAGAGTCTACAAAGAGACATGCACATGGTCTCCACCTCATCTTGGCCTCTGCCCTCCTGACCTGTCAAGACCCTCTGACCTTCACAACCTCCAAGTGGTAGATATGTCTCTCTTCTCTCTTTATTCTTTCTTCTCTTAATCTATCTTTCTTTACTCCTGTGGGCAACTTAAACACCTATTTTTCTGTATTTCACTGAAGATTGTGTTTGCTGGGTGTGACAAAGGTTCCCTTACTATAGCAATGCTTGCTAGTCTCAGTAATCTGTTGTAATGCTTTGGGGAAGTTTGCATGTTATTTCTGTAAAACCTTCTTTGCCAAAATGCCTATTTTCTCACCAAATTAAAAGAAATCTCTTAGAGAAAAAGGTGTGGTTTTTCTCTGGACATGAACTCAGGGTATCAAAGAATCGAAGACTTTGCAAGGGTTCGTGTGGGCGAAATCTCTTGAAGTCTAAAATTAAAGTATACAACTAGCATGGAGTTTCTAGACTGGGGTGTAACATCACGTTTCAACTCTCATGCTCCCTACTCACCCTGATTTTGCCTTTGCTTGCAATGAAATCCTAATGAAAGCCTGAAGAACTATTATAAGCATCTGTTCTCAGCTCATACTCAGTTGGATGGTATTCCCATGGTGGACTGTGGCTGTCTCTGAAGACTAAAGAACAAGTGAACAGCTCTACTCCAAAATGAGTTCCTCTTGGCAGCAGCTGGAAATAGAGCAGCTCTTGATGTTCTCCAGTGCTGGTGCAGCTGGGTCTCTCCCAAGAACACAGCACAGCCATTCCCCACACAGCACTGATATAGCCAGGGCAACACCAAATTTTATCCAGAGTACAGGATATGAACCCTAAAGGATTAAACAACTGAAAACAAATGAAGACTTATGATTTCAAAACCTGATTTTTTAAAGGCAGTCTCATGTTTACAAAAGTTTGTCTCATGATATCTGGTTAATCAGCTTTGGAAATAAAGGACAACTTGATGAATACTACCTTTTATGCTCTGCTTCTCCAATTTTCTCTTATGTTGTGCTTTCTATCATCAGAAATAGAAGAATTTTTGTATCAGACAACAGTGCCTTTTGCTCAGTTCCTAGCTTCAGAGGAAAAGTAATGTCCTTTTCCTACTTCCTAATTTCTGAATTCCCTGGGAGATGTTATGTAAACTTTCTTCTCAAGCCCAATTGTTCCTTAAAAAAACCACAAACCACAATATAGAAAAGGTGGAACTACAGGGACATTTGATTACCAATAGTCCCATCCCTTCTTTGAATTCATATGCATAATTTTAATACCTTAGAGCTACGACTGACTCTCTCCATGCATCAGTATAACAGCTGCTGCAGTGAAATTCAGATAAGGACAAAAGTTGCTCATTGATAAATGATAAACAAACAGTGGAGACTACCTCCAAGCGAGTTTAAATCTGTCAAATAGACTATTTTTCACTGATGTCTCCACCCATCTTTTCAACCCTGTTGCTTATATATCCCGTGGCAGTTAATTCCATGGGTCTGTCACACACTGTGGAATAAAAGTATCTGCTTTCAATAAGTGCTTCAATAAGTGCTATCCTTTAGTTTTATTGTGTGTTTTCAGTGCTTCCTGCTATGGGAACCAATGTCTGCTTAAAATGGGAGTATTTCTATTGCTTCTTGTCAAGGTCCTTCAACTGTCTCCTTGCAAACACTGTCTCCTTGTGATCACTCAGGGTCAAGCCTACAGCTGGACATACAGTCAAAGGCTTGGTGGAAATCCTATGTTGAAATGCTGTGTTTGTGCAGTGCTGTGTGCTAATCATGTGTATGAAATACAACAGCCACCAGCAAGCTGTGGACACCACTACACTTAAATCCTAAGAGTCTGCACGTGGTGGCTCTTTTGGTTTTTTGATTGTTCTTATCTGCATCTGAAATTCAAAGAATTTGTGATAGCACTGCAATAATCACAATATCTTTAGAAATAAGTGCAAGGGAAGAAAAAGATGAACTCTCATGCAAGACCTCATCTTTCTAAGCCCACAACATACAAGTTTACATCATCTCTGGAGATTCCTGAAGGGAGCCCATTCCTCCACCTTTAACAGGAAAGCCTGCAGAAATAAGTGTCAACCTGCAACATCATGCTGGTCACAGCAGCTGCCAGCTTTCACAGCTGCATTCACCTCTGGCAGATAAAGGCATGAAGAGAGAGAAACACCCTGGCTTAAAGCAGGACTCACCACCCCTTCACAGCCTACAGTCCCTGCACCTGCTGCCTCTGAAAGCAGCAGGAATTTCAGCGTGCATTTGACCAAGAGTAGCAGTGACTATTAGCCATCGGCTACTGAGCTCCTGCCTGGATCTCCACAATCCCATTTTGCCTCAATTCCAGTGTGGCCCTGCTGGAATAGCAACTAAGCACATCACCTGAAGCGGGAGAAACTTTAGAGCATTTGTCTTCCTGTGAAAACTAAAGCAAAACAGGCCCAAAGGCAAGAATTTGTCCTCACTACAGCGGTCTGGAAAGGTTTCAGTTCAATCAGCTTTTCATTAGAAAACCCTGGTTTGTTAAAATCACTATTCTTCTTGGGATATGCTTGAATTCAGCAAAGTACTGACCTGTAAATGTTTTTGAAATCCAGGATTAGAGAGTCTAGGAGATTAAGGGAAGGAAGGATGGAGAAGGCACAGTTATCGTCCTATTGAACTTCATGAGGCCAAGTCCATTCTGTGGGTAAATGTCTTTTTCCGGGGATTCTGCTATGAACTCGTTAGGGGGACAGTAGCAGTGGTGATGGTGGTATTAGAACATCATGAATAAACAGAATTCAGCCTCCAGCTCTGCCAACACACTCTGTGAGCATTAAATTCGTCACACACCAGGAGGGACATAAAGTAGCACTTTCACTCACACTCAGTAAAAATGGCACTCAGGATTCAATGAACATATTTTTTTTACAAAGTCACCCCATAGCTGAAGAAAAATCTGGTTTTCTACAGATTTCTAGGGCCAAATTTTGCAGTTGGTTGCACCCAGGTGCATCTGCAGGGTGTCTCATTAGGGACAAGCCAGCATTTATAGTGGCGCAAAGCAGAGCAGACTCTTTCCCCTAGAGTTCACCAGATATCCTTACCCTCCCATAGCTGAGTTTTTACTTTTAGCTTGTCAGCAACAGAGTGAAAACAATCAAAGTCTCATATTGCTCTAGCCAGATGGCAATTCCACTTCCTCCTGTCTAGCTGGCTGTGTGGTGAGCTGTCCTTGTGCTTGAATGTATGTGTCTGTATCTGTGTCTCTTCTCCTCTAGCTTCTACCATGCTTCTGCATACCCTGCACACTCTTAATACAAGAAATTGTTTTGAAGGGGGGGGTTGGAGGTACAATATGGCCAATCCTCTTTCCAGGGGCAGAATCCACCGGGAGCTCAGGAGAATCATGACCAGACATCTAATATTTTTGTGTTTTCTCTACTGAGATACCCCGCTGGGACAGATCTCAGCTTCTTCATTTCCTTGATCTGCTCTGCCTGGAGGAGCAACAGGAATCCAGGGAGGGGAAAAGGGGATGCTCAGGAGAGAAACTGAGATGCAGGTTGATCATTTTATCTGCACTGTCTGGGTGCCATCAGAATACATTAACTACTTCATTTATCACAGTACTATCATTAGAAATCTCAATTATTTGTGAATGTCACACTGACAAAATGTTTAATTAGCTACTTTGTTGCATTTATCACTTCTCAGATACAAGGAAGAACTAGTGGCACCCACATGGAGCCCCATTATTTTTTATAGAAATATGTGGAGGGCAAAAGAATCTGTAATAAATGTCCCCATCATTACACAGTGATAAAGGTCAGACACCCCCACAGTATTCATACATCTTAAGCCTTTCATAGGGAGCACATACCTGCCAGCTGCAGCTTTCTGTGCTAGTGACAGGAGAACAATATGAGCTGCCTGGAGACCAATGCAGAAACAGATTGGGGGTTTCTATCTCCCCTCAGAGGATGATGCTGCTCCAGCATGACAGGGGATAAGTAAGCTGGGCAAGTAAGCTGTTCAGATGTTGGTATGAGGAACTTTTTACAGACAGGTTCTCCCTGGCTTTTCATGAAATCTGACTGCAACTGCAGGTGACTTCAAATTTTACATTACAAAAATCAGGTGAGCATGGGCTTGAAGATATTAGGAGTGAGGAGGGCTGGGTTTCCTTTTTGCCTTGAAGTCAGTCAATCTACTGCTGTAAAGCCAGCAGCCATTAATAAGCCTAACCAATATGACCAGCACAGCAAGAACAGCATGTGGATGCCCCACCAGCTCCTGTAGAGGTAAAGCACAATGATGCACCATGACAGGAGACAAGTTTGTATCAGTGCCCTAATATCCAGAGCCTTTCCATCTAGAGGCAGCAGGCATTGCAAACAGCAAAGATTTGTCTGACTATTTATACTATACCTGTCTATTGAAAATAAGACAAGGGGCCACTTCTCATCATGGAAACACATGCTTTTGGATGGAGTGGAACTATCATTTCATATAAATTACAGCCATTGAGTGACTTCAGATTATGACAGATTACCTCAGGGCAAGACATCTGGTCTACAACCCAATCTGGGTAGATATTTGGCATTCAAGGCTCAGTGAGCAATGCAAGCAACACTCTTTCCAACACTTAAAATCAATCAGCATGCTCATTTTCCATCACCAGAGCTTCCTAGTCAACTAATTGCCTGGGTTCCCTGACGTGCCATGTCCAAGACTAACTGTTTGCATCCCCCAACAGACCCAATCCATCAGGTGTCCTCCTCTCCCACATTCAGAGAAAAGAGAGACATACAGAGTTCTCTGTCTGTTTCTGAGACACTTCCCTACCAAGGGGGCATCACAAGTGCCAGAGCCTTCCCCAGCACTGTTCACGCATTAATCCAAACAGTTTCTAATCAAAAAGTGAGTGGGTCTGAGGTGACGGTGTTTAAAGTTCAGCAGTGGCTATTTACGAACTGCCGGGCTTTTTTTCAACCACTGGTCACCCACACACATATCTGAGTCATTTTTAAATGACTCACGTTCATGTCGTATCCAAAAGCCTTTATGGTGCCAGCAACCCTCTTTCAGCTGAGGCACTAAGGCCTAACAATCAGGGAAACAATTTCTGGATGGAACCGGCATGCCCAGCTCAGGATGCTGCTGGGTATCTGAGGAGACTTTCTGCATTGTGCTTCATTGCCAGTCTTCCCAGCTGATTGCTTCCATAAAGTTCTGATGTTCATATGTCTGTGTAGTATACTCATTTCAGGACTGGTCTTCATAACAGTTTGCAGAGAGGAAAGAAGAGCGATGAGGGGATTGGACTGAGGACACATAAAAAATGAGAAGCATCTAAATCAACGTTTTTTTCAGAAGGACAAAATAATGCAAAACAGAAAAAGAATATGCACAGGGAAAATGGGTTAAATTTTGACTTATCAGTCATTTCTACATTTATTTCTTTAAAGCACTTCCCCACACACAGCCTCAGAGCAAAACCATCAAAAGCATGCGATTTCTGCAACAGACATATTAAATGGAGGGAGATGCTCTGACTCGCAAACTTCAATTAGTTCTAATATTAGACCTGCCCATAAAACATACAGTGTCCCTTGCTTTCCACAACCATATCGATAAACATTATTGTACAGGGATATAAATATAACTCATTAGTTTGTTGACACTCAATGGCTTATCTATATATGTAATGCCATCCTGCCATTATTGATGCTTTTTTAATGGCACAGTATCATTAAGCAGTAATGTTTTACTTCTATTAATATCATTTGGGCTGGTTCTTAATAACTATGCCAGAGTGACGGCAGCATCATCTGCAGGACATAAATGAGTACATAATATATTTCTCAGCACATGTTCAGCATCCTCCATGTTCAAAGTTCTTCCAACTCCAGCTGCTTTCTTTGGGAGACATGGAAATCTGTAGATAAATGTCCTACCCCAAAACTTATCTGTTTATTTCCCAAAATCCAGGATGCCAAAATCCAAATGTAGTGGCAGATTACCCCTGTTCAGTGCCTTTGTGGTCTGATGCACCACAGTCAGATGTATGCAGGAACTAGCTGAATGGCTTGACAGGATGCCATGGTACAGAGGATTTTCCAGTATGGCATGGGAATAGGGTGAGAGTTCACAATTTCTCTAAGGGTATCTTGGTTGCAACATTCTTACTCTCTCAGTGGCCTTTGAAAAGTTTCATCGATTTTTTTCTTGGCTGCTCTTTCCTGTTTGTGTCTTGATGAGTTTACATTTTCTTTTGAAAAATCACTCATTTAGCAAATCTGTGGTTTACCCCATGCTGTTGTGATAATACTAAACAAAAGTCAAAAAGGTGGACTGACAATACACTTTGCTCCTGTCCTGTCAAAAGTCAGATTGCAGAAGATCAGCTTTTAAGGACAAGACACCTTCCTGTTTTTAAGTGGTCCAACCCTTTGTTTTCCTGGCTTCTTCCCCACTATTTGCCAGCTCAGTCAGAGTAAATTTGGAGATTGCTCCAAAGGCCTGAGGAAAAATACACTTACTTGTTAATCCCACACTAAATGCAGGAGCTAAAAGAATCTTCACCAAGGTTTGAACTTTCAGGAATGAATCATAGAATCATAAAATGGTTTGGGTTGGAAAGGACGTTAAAGATCATCTAGTTCCAAGCCCTCTGCCATGAGCATGGACACCTTCCACTAGACGAGTTTGCTCCATCCGTATAAAGCAAGGGCCTGCTTACTGCAGCCACTGACCTCAGGCTCATCTTTGTACCTAGCTGCTGGCAAGGATCCAGCTGTGCCCAAGGCTGTGCATCGTGGGCTGTGCAGGAGCTGTGGTGGGAGGTGGTGAACAGCACAGCCAGGAAGACCACTCTGCTGCAAACAGCATTTGCTCTAGGACATTTCTTAATGTCACACAGGAAGATAAACTGAAAGGTTGAGGACAAAAGAGAATCCTCCCCACAATAACACTGCAAATTATGGGAACACAGATTAAATGCAATTGCCTGCTAACCATTAGCTATTTAATTACATGCTCTGGGCAGTGTACAAATTGGTGATACCACTTACCCCACTGAGCCCAGTGAGTCATTCCTGACCTACACCAGCCGAAACGAAAAGAGTTTCAGGCTTCTTTTGCTTTTTTTTTTTTCCACAGGAAAATACAGGCACCAAAAAGGAGCAAATGCATTTTTGTGTACATGGGCTTGATCAGAAAGGGCTTGAGGCAGCCTCTTCTCCAACACCTATCCTTAGCCAAGCACCGACTACCAAATGGTGCATGTGGGTGCTGTGGGTTTAACACCCCAGGCCCTGGTTCCAAGGCTGAGAATTTACAATCTCTGCCTGGCAGAAAAGTCTCTCTCACAATGACTTTTAAACTCACCAGCTGTAATGTAACACGTAACTGTAGTTACTGCAGCTAGTAATTACGTGGTGTTCTCCTGTAATCACCTCACAGCCTTTCTGTAGCAGAGAATGTTTGTATGATATTTGTGCTCAGCAGCTGGAAAAGATGTTGTCCAGTTGTTTAGGTGTACCTTTCTCAATGCCATTTGTGTAGGAGATGATAAAATAACCTTTGTTTTAAATAAAGCTTCTTTTTAATGGAAATGTCATAGCTTTGTATGCCATGTCATGTTTCTTTTAATTTGTATGGGAAATAATGGTCTGTTCATGCTACCAGCTGAAGGAATTGCTCTTCAGCTCAAGCTGTAGAAAGTTGCTCTCTGGCACCAGAGGTCCCTTCTTTAAAACCTTTTGCTCTGCAAGACAGCATGGGATGGCATTAAATAAATAATTTTCTGTTCCTGAAAGGTAGATATCCAAGCTGACATACAGTGAAAACTGCAAGAATTAAATAAAATGGGTAAAAAGCAAAGGTGATATTTTCAAAATCGGTGGCTCTTCCTATGGAAAAGCATGTTCACAAAGGTGACAGACAGTACACAACTGAAGGTTCAGTGAAGTCTAGAGTGCATCAGAGGACCTAAAACAGCCCAGTCTGGCTGTGGAAAAAGCAGATTGCATGAGGTTGGAGGGGATACTGTCATACGGCTCCAGCTACAGAGCCTGCACAGGGTTTCTTTGAGGACAGGGAGTGCTCTGGAGGTTTCTTCTCCAGTACTCAGTCTACTCTTGCTTGCCCCTCTTTCTCTGAAACTGATCTGAAAACCTTCTCTACATGCAGGACAGAGGATCCTGACTATAGTAAGATCCCTCCACTCTTTCATCTCTTCAGAGCCTTTTATGAACATTAAGCTGGGAAATGATGCAACCAAACAATCCAACAAAAAGAGTGGTCATTAACTTTGCAGGTGTTCAAGGTGGCCCAGCCCTCAAATGATTGAATGGTTAATAACAGATCTGGCCTTGTGTGGTTCTCATCCCACCAACGCAGTAGCAGATGGCTTTATAACACCCTAACAATCATTTGCATCCTTGGCTGAAGCAGAAGACTTAGGAACTCCTTTTCCTTCAGCTGCCATTGCAGCCATCTGATTGGCATATCACATCATTTATTTACTTTACTGATAGAACCTAATTAGGTATAATTACTGAAGCATCTTAAATAATTCTAAATACAGGAATTGATTTGAGGATTAAATGGAATATGATAATTGTGTAATTGAACAAAGTAGCTGGAGTTCTCACCCAGCTAAGTGGATTTCATGATTGTGGCTGATTGCATCAGAATATAAATCAGTCTGATTTGCATGGCTGGCATCATTTCCCCTCCTCCTCTCAAGAGATGGCTTTAAGTAGGTCATATCCTGTGGAGCAGAGAGCTTGGAGAGAAATTCCTTGGATTTGGTGCTACATGATGGAGCACTCCATGGTCTTTGCTCAGGAGGGACTAATGTTCCTCTGGGGGTTGGGTGCTTTTCCTAAGCATTTTGGGTGTTCTGTCACTGGCCAAGAGCTGTTCAAGCTCTTCTTGGTTCTGAGGGAATTTATGATGCTCCTTTTTCAATTCTTAAATCTCTCAGTAGTTTGGGCTGTAGTTTCCTGGGAGATCTCTCTTAAGATCACTCTATCAAGGGTAATTTTCAGCAGAAGTGATGAAATTTAAGCAATTTCACCCCAAGGGAAATTGAGCAGTTATTAAAGCACTTGGTGAAAGCATCTCTGTCTCTCAAATGGGCTTCTAGTCACAGCTGAGTTAATCCACAGCTTGGATCTGTTACCGTCCTTGTTTTGTTGGAGGACTCCAATTTTCCAGGGGGAGTTGGCCAAAAAAGTTGGCTGAGGCTAGAGTAGGGCTCTTCACAAGGATTAGCTCTGTGGCCATATGCCAGTGTAATTAGCAAGGCTGGAGAGAGTGCAGTCCCTGCAAGTGGCTCTATGTGAGCTGCTGGTGCTCTGTGGATTTTTTTTAAAATCAGGAAAAACACACTTAATTCTAGGACTGCGTCTTTGCATTGTCAGCATCATGATTCACATTTTATGAGTAACAACATGTGCACACCAACATTAATTCCATTTGGAAAAGCATCATTCCCAAAACTTTTCTTTTTCATTTTGTCTGTGTGTGTGTCTATGTGTGCAATTTAAGCTCCAGCTATTGGTTCATATCCCCTTCATGGCAATTTACATCTAAAACATTCCACATAAATGTTTATAACCACATTACTTCATGACTGCACTGGTTATTAATCATTTGTTAACATTACAAAATTAGGTATATCAGTTGTGTGTATTAGAAGGAACATGAGGAATAGGATGTCAACTCTATAAATAAGTTGTTTCTAATATTAAAAATGGCACTAGATTCTATTAACTTTATTAATTATGTGCATGCATATCACTTTGTTCTCAATGAAGCAAAACATTCAGAGAAACATGGCAGTTTCTTCTGTTGGACCAATCAGTCTGATCTTGTCATCATTCATTCCTGTCTTTTTGAAGGGAAAATTGTCCTTCCTTCCCCCCCAAAGTAGCATATTTATTTCTTCAGTGCAATGACAATGTTCACCAAAGGGAATTAAAAGAAGTGTGAGGCTCTGATGTACCCCTGGCTTTCTCTTTGAAACATTTCCTCCCCTCTCTGCGTTCATACATGACTGCTCCGCTGCTCATGCCAAAACTGCACTAGCAGAAACAGAACACCCTCCTGAGACCACCAGACCCTGTTTCAAATGATAGGAAGGACCTGTTACCCTTCAGTCTGAGGGGTGTCTCTATCTAGGGAAGGATATTAAGTGCCTGGGCTGCTTCCTGGCATTTGAAGTTGGAAGTGAGCAAAATTGCAAAAATATACTTCTGCAAAATTAACAGATTACAAAATTTCATTCAGGCTGAAAATAGGGACAGGTACATGTGCGAATTAGAGGGAAAAAAATAAGCAACACTTTTATTTTGGTGCATCTAATAGCTCTTTCACTTTTTTAGGCTACACTGTAGTTTGGACTTGGAAGAAACATTTTAGGAAAGAAGAGGAAATGATGACTAATTGGTGTTCACCATGTTTACCTTTGGCATGGGCACAGGTAACCCACCTGTAGTTACAGCGCAAGCAAAGAATGAGCTTTGTGGTAGGTACTCAAAAAGAAAGCTCAGGCCTCACCTTGCACTTCCAGAATGTGCTTATCTGCAGTGGGGATTTCTGTCAGCAAGGACCAGTGATTTACCCTTAGTGAAGGCACCAGTCATTTGTTTCCAGCCATAGTTAAGCTTAGAGACCATTTTGAAACCTGGGCTATGTTTCTTCCTGCTAGGCAGGCCACCTCTCAGTGCTTTTTAACATCTTGGACCGTATCTATGCATGTGATAGCCTGTAATAAAAATGTTTCTATAGCAAATTTTTATTCACTTGCTGAATTCCACAGCTAACTTTTTTGACTAAAGGTCTATCAGAACTACTTTTTTGGAGTGCTTGTTTAGAGGAATAAAATTTATTTTACTGCTCTCAGTTCAAAATTAATGTCAAGAAGATCAGTATATTTAGTCAATAAATTGAACCTATTCAGTGAAGGCATCAGCCCCCAAGGTATCATTTTTATGTTTAATTAAGGATGACAATTTGGAGGGGAAGAGATAAGGACAAATAAACTCAAAAACATAGGTTTATTATCATATTTTCTGTGGTTCCTACACAATTAACTCCAAACATGATTAATTACACATTTTATGTGTTGTGAGACAGTGTAGAGCAGCTAGTATCACCTGTATCACACTTTCAGCTCATAATGGTGTGAGTTCTCACATAAAGGAATAACAAAATAAGGTTTAATGGGATTCCAGATTTCTCTTGTTAGCCTGTGGTGCATATGACCATTGTGAGCAAGAGTTTAAGGACCGATGAATTTCAGCTGAGTGTACTGATGCTGAGGTTATATCCGAGGCTGTGGTTACTGTAGGAGTTAAGTCTACAGTCTGAAAATGAAAGGACAACTCAACAGGCTTATTGATGCTTATTGATGGCTTCATGATTCCACTGGACTAGGATGAACACTTGTATCTGAAGGGCCTAAGTGACAATTTGCAATTTTGGTGAAATTTTCTAGGTGAAGGACCTAGACCAAAATGAGGAGTCCGCTTTCATATTGCATCTTCTTTAGAATATGCGCCAAGAATAAGGGACGACGTTTTCAAAGGCTAAAAGATTAAAGGGATTTTTCTGTTGTTCTCTGCCCTCAAGTGAAAAAAAAAAGGTCACATGATGAATATGGACAATCTGGAAAAATAATCCCTTGAGGGATGAAATGTCCTAAACTTCAGGTTGCTGGACTTAAAGATCCAGCATGAAATTAGCAATTTTTTACCTTTTACTTCCAAAGCTTTAACGAGAAGTCACATCGCCAAAAGAGCATTAGCAAAATGAAAATCACGTTGCTGGTCTTTCTTGAGCATTGATCAGTTCCTATACAGCTCTGATAAAGGCTTTGCTAAGGCATTAGACACTACAGACCTTACAGAAGCTTAAACAATAGATGAACTGTTGATACCAGCTTCAATGTCCTAATGGCACAATAAAAAGGAGTTTGAACACCCAAATCAGAAGGCAGGTAAAACACCAAGATGCAGGATGATTGGAGCTGCATACAGAAGGTGGTTACTAATTTTTCTAAACATCATTTGCTCTGATCCCTTTAGGAAAAGAATAAGGAACTGTATCACTTTCTGTTGATCCAGGGGATATAGTTTTGAGCTAATGCCTTAATTCAGGCATCCATGTGTTACCATCTCAAAGGAACAGGTGTACTCCTATCATGACAACTGTCATTACTGAGGTCTGTGAGGTTACAGCATGCGAGCAGATCAAGACTTTAGCAATCTCAAGTTAAAAAGGATTTTTAAATTACCACAGTCAGGTTATTCCTGCAACTAGTACTGCAGAGTACTGCAAATGAATGACTGAAGATGTATTACTCCTTCATCTGCAAGGATCCCTGGCCTACTATGAAGGCAGCTGAGAGCTAAACACATCTCAGAAACAACTTATTCCATGCTTACAGATTTCCAAGGCAGTCCCATGCCACTGCTTGAGCAATTTTTAGTCTCAGAAAATGTTACAAACACTTAATTTACAGTTCTAAAATAGTAAGTATAACCTCTTACTCATGAAAGGTGGTATAGCAAGTCCTGAGAGCACACAGTACACATTTTTAGGCACTGGACTTTGACAGTGTCTCCCAGACAAACCCCCTATTGGAGAGATACCTGCTTTTTTCCAAAATAGAAGTGGGCTTCAGAGTTTTAAGATTTATTTTTGGTACCAGGAACTCTTGATAGTGAAGTCACCACTCCCATCTTCAGTTAGTGATGATCAAAGTCTCGTGTTATCTGGCCACTGCATTTTCAAAGCAATTGTTTAACGATGTGTCTTCTCTGTGCACACAAAGATTCGGGCAAACATTATTGCCTACATGTAAATGAGGTGGACTTTCATTTATGGTGTTGTCTTTTTGTGTGGTGGCTTTTATGTCATCCATTTGTATCTTGCCCTAATGAATGAGGCTGCAGAACCTAGGATGCCTCACTTTCCCCACTCATTAGAAACATATCTCTAAGTTCCAGCAGGAACTGTAAGCACTCATATTACCACTGGAGTAACCATCAGTGGGAACATGCTCATTCTGCATCAATGTCCATTCTCATTAAACTCCCCTAAGTCTCAGGCTGAGAGGAGCACGTAATGAGAAGAGACTAGGTCTTGAGATTTTGTGACAACTCATTTTCTTGGCAAAGACAGCAATAAAAACCAAAAACGACACAGCCTTAATCTCTTTCTCTGACAACTTTAAAGCTATAAGCAGAGCAGACAACTGCAGAAAGTATTTTCCTTTTCTTTTGGAAATGGAGCTATGTGTCCCTGCTACAGAGAACTGGTGGCAGGCAGTAAGAAAGACAATATTAGTGCCAAAACAACCACTGGCTTAGGCCCTTAACGAAGAGGCCACTGGAGCTTCTTCATTATGTGCAACCTCAAGCACAGGTTTAGTACTCAGTAAAGCTACACTCCCTACCATCGATGGAGGTTCTTCATCCCGTGCTTCTCAACTGACACATGAACATCTTTCTGCCAGGAGTACTTGGCAGGACAGGGAAGAAGATAAAGCCACAAGAGGCTGCATTAGCATAGCTACAGTCTAATATTGCTTGCAGTATTCTGGCCTGTGAACATAAAATTAAGAGAGAGAGGCCCACAAAAAGCACACTGAAGTAGACAAGTTGATTGCCTACAGCAGATGGTGTCACACAGAATAATAAAAAGCCAAAGAACCTAAAATATTGTTTATAATGCTTAGCAGGTGGGCAGTTTCTGTGCAAAAAGAATTGTGCAAATTAATATCCTGATTTGGATTTCCTTACCCCAGGAAAGGAGGAGAGAGTTCAAGAGGAAAGATTTGGTCTGGGAGGAGAAGGTTGAGATGATAAGCTGTAATAGCACATGCACAAAGGGACTCACAGTAACAGTGAGCTTGTCACACCTTCAAGGGTAAGGCCGTTTGCACAACTACACAAGCAAAAGGGATTCTATATATGCGTAGATGAATACAGATACATATATAAATTTAGATAGTTATATCCACACATAGTATGTAATAAATAATTCAGAATGACCTTCTGAAAGGTTGTTATGTTGAGGGCAGACATCTTCCAAGCTATCCAAGACAACAAACAACAGGTCAAGCAGACCTCTGCAAATCAGGCAGCCTAACATTTCTGTAGGCTGCAGAAAGGGAGGCTGTAATGATAGCCCTAGCACAGGATAATGAGATATTTGTGCATGTTTACATGAAGTCCTCCAAAATTTGAAGAATAACATGGAAAAAAGAGCTTGCTGAGTACCTTTGCCAGCAGCAGAAGAGACTATCATTGAGGGCTGATCAGAGGCAAGATGCAAATTCTCACCTTGAAAGAGGAGACAAGCTCATGTTTGATGGAAGAGGGAAGGGGAGTGTCACTGATGCCCCGTCATTCTCTGGTAATTTCTTATGTCTAAACCCCACTCTTTTCTCTTGTTTCACACCTAGAGCGACACTTTTTCCAGGTTTGATCTTTGCTTTTGCCATTTGTCAGGGCTCTGATCTGTGAGAAGGATTTCTTGCAGTTCTGATGATTTTAATTAGTATTGCACATTTTCCCAGGTCAGACTCTGGGTCTTAGCCTGGATGCATACATGATGCCATGATGAAGGAAAGCACAGAGAGACAATAAAAAACAGTGCATTCCCTCAAGTCTGAATTTGTTGTCTCTCCAGCATGCGTGAGAATCTAATTCATGTCAGGTCCCAAAATATTGAAGAAAATGTTTTCCTAGCCTCATCCACTTTTCTCTGTAAATATGTTCAGACTCCTATATCATTTTTGAGTAGTAGGATGCTGTTCACTGATCCACACAGTTTTGCTTGGAAGCCATGTGAATTTGGGTGGTTGCTGAGTTTCACTTTGAGGTCTGACGTCTTTCCTTAGGAAATGACAGCACAAGGATTCATTTGGACTGAAAACTCCCCCCAAGTTATCTAAGCTTGTCTATGATTTACCATCAACCAGAGGATTTCCTCAGATTCACTGCTTTTTGCATAGAGTTACCACTGAAAAATAAATGTCCTGCCTAGATTTTCCAGTCTACAATGGAGCAGAATTCATCATACACCTTTTACAACATTCCGATTTTTTTATTACTCTCATTGTAATACAAATATTATATTTCCAGCATAAACCAGATTAGCTTTTATTCCCAGTCCTTGACTCTTTTTGTCTTGAGGACTGAACATCCAACAGAAGGTGGATCAGACCACTCCTTGAGTGAGTCACCTCTATGGTCAGGATGAGAAATAGGCCGTTCTCCAGTGTGGTTCAGCTACGTTCAGAGATAGACACCTGTGGGGACATCTTGAACTGCAGATATTATAAATTACATAAATTTCATGATCAGACTGCTAAAGCCAAACTTTAACCTCTATTTAAAAACAAAACCGTTTAAACTCCTGAAGCGTCTCTTGTCTCTAATCATTCAATCAGCTCCTCTCAGAAAACTTTCCTAACTTTTATCCCTGGGTTATATTAACATCTTTCTTACAAAATACATTGATCACAGAATGCAGTCTCTCAAATTTTATGCAACCTGGTTCCTTTCCTTCTGGGCAACATAGACGGTTCACTAAGAGACAGCTTTTAAAGTTAAGGCAAACAAAAGACAATATTGCTGTAGCAAAGGCAATTGTGGTGAGAGGTCTTGGCACAAAAAGAACATGGAGAAAACACATGAAGAAATAACATGGAAGCCAGTAAGGAACCTGAACCAGGCTCCATGTGCTCAGGGTAACTTACCATTGTATTGTACATGATGCTTTAGCATATTTTTATTCAATTAAAAACAAACAAACAAAGCAAAACAAAACAACAAAAACACACCAAACACAAACAGTCCTTTTAAGGTTAGAAAGGCAATCTCCTTCTGTCATTTTGAAATAAGGCAGCTAAGGAGATCACACATCCATAAGACATGCATAATGGCAGGGTAGGGATAGGCCCCTGTTCAGATTTCTTTCCAGCTGCCCCCTCTTCTGTGTTCCCTTCAGCCTTGTGTTCTGGCTACAAATGAAAATCAAGGCAGTGAAGATCAAAGGGAAACAGACATACTCCAAATATCTAGTTTTGCAGAGATAGCAAAATTATTCTTCCATTTGAAAAAGTAAAATCACATGTCACAGAAAACACCGTGCACAACCCCCAGAGGCCGCTTCATCTGTTTCAGTGGAAGAGCTCAGGAAGAGAACTGGCCTCAGCAACCGGGGTGAAGGATGGAGCACGAGCCATCTGGAGCACTCCCCTGGGATCTGGCTTGTATCAGGTAATTATAAGATGTAGCAGGTTTCCTCTACAAAGTACTTTACAAATATTCATTAATTAGCCCACACTGCTTCCCCTTTAGGGACAGAACTGGTTCTGTCTCTGTATGTACAGAGTGGAGGAGAAGATGCAGATTAGATAACTTTCTCAAGACCTTTTGAGGAGTCAGTAACAGGGCATATGTTTGCTCCAGTCCTGCACTTGCTCATGTTTAAAAAGTCCCCTCAACACTATGTTCTGCAATAAAAGGGACAGGCAGGTTTTGCTCTGCTGCCTCAACAGTACAGACAACCTTGTGGCAATCCTGAATCTGACTTTGCACTACAAACAGAGCAACAGCAACAAACCTGCGTGTGCAGTAGCATACATTCTTTTAGTTAACAGAGCAGAAAGAGTGCCACTTGCTTCACAGAAAAGTAAGAGGCAAAACCTCGTGTCCTGAAAGCATCTTCAAGCAGCACTGCAGCCTGGGGTTACTGATGGGTGGCTGGAGGACTTGATCAGTTTATCAGTGAGAGCTCCCTGAGTGCTCTGGTTGATAGAATGAGTCTCTATTTTCGTTCTATTTTACTTAGCAGTAAAAGAGAAGTGTCATTCACCAGTAAGTGTATCTCTGGGGAGGGAACAGGACCTTTCAGGAAGCTGGGAAGAGGAGAATTTAGGACTTGAAAAGAAAATCTGTTGGCCTAAAGTCTTTGGAAGCAATTTAATGGCCGGAGACCAGAGTCTCTGGGAAGGTGAATCAGATTGCAGGAGCTCACATTAACTGACAATTTGTCTATGTGTATATATAAGAATCCTACATCTGCATTAAAATGCAGTTTCTCGTCCAATTTACATGAACACCATTATCTACTGGCATATTTTAAGAGGAAGAACTTAGGACAGTATTTTTGGTTGAAACTATGAAGGAAAATTTAAGTAAGAGGAGATATTCATTAATCTGCTTGCAGCTTGAAAGTTATCATGGGTTATGTACAATACTAATAAAAAAGTGAAATTTTGTACTCAGCTAGTCACAGCTTCATTTTGCTATCACACCTGTCAGATGGCAGCACCAGTGCCAAAGCAGTCTCTGGTCATGTCCTCGAGAGTCTTCTCCTCCCTGAGAAGACCGTCATCCCTTGCTCTCAACTCCACAACCACCCTTGGAAGGCTTCTATTTGAGAACTCACTCTGTGCCTTCTTTGATTCATGGCACTACTGGGATCGGCACTAGGACAGCAGTGCACGAGTAGCAGGGACAGCTGTAATCGCAGCAGTGTCTCAGGAGGGCTCTGCCTCCATGCAAGAGCACAAACATGGGTGTGAGACCCAACACTGGAAGGGCCAAAGGTTCCGGAGCTTTCCCCCCATTTCCCTCACTCCTCTGAGAGGAACTCCATGCCCACAGGTCTCTTGTTCCCAAGGTTAACTTTAAAAATCTTTTTTTTTCTCAAGGCTTGTCCTGTGTATTTGTCACTACTGATGCAGCTAGGGACTCCTTCTTTCATCTAACCCTAGTTTTTAAATGAAATGTCACAGGTAATTTGTGGGGTAAGAGAAGCTGCACTATCATCATGATGTTTCCAGAGCCATGACTGTCCTCTCAGCTCAACCCCCCTTGCCTAAATCGTGAGCATCAGGGTTGTACCTCAAAGAGAACAAGAGATATTTCCCTGACACGTGAGGCAGTGCTGGCTCTGAAGCACATAGATAAAATGACTGATTGTTACTTTTTCTGTAATTCTGAAAAAAATACTGGGCTCACATCCTCCCAAAATGTTTTGGACTTAGACAGCACTAATTGCCTATGGTAACTAGCAGAAGGCTCATCAACTGAACTATCGATCAGTTTAAATTGGTCAAAATATACAATAGAACTGGATTTATCCCTGACATCCAGGCTCCTAGTTTGTTGCACTGGTACTATTAAGAAGAGAAAAATCAGAATTTCTTTGTCTCCTTTGTTCAAACACAGTTGTAATCTAGGAAATATTACAAATAGTAGTAAGATGTAATTAGCATATGTCTGTGTAGGTGTTAATTTTTTTTTATTATGTTAAGTTTTAAATTCCATTCAAAATCTCTCCCCACACAACATCTTTTTCTGAGGCACCTGCAAATATTGTCCCAAGAAATGTCCTAAAAGAAATGTCAGGCTCACTCAATTATTGCATGTGCAAACAAAAATAGCAGTGTTTACCAGTCCAATAATGAAAGATTAACTCATGCAAACAGTGTTCAGGACTGTATTTCTAATCTTAAGAAGAAAACTTCACACTCAGATGTCTTCCCTGAATCTTGAGTGACAAGGTCAGATAATAATATTCTACTCTGAAATATCAATGCCACTGCAGAGAACTCCTCACTTGATCCACAAACATGCTATATACTCAAGACTGGGAAAGGCAACTTTTTAGACAAAAAAGACCCTCAGCTTGCAGATGAATTGCTTGCTGATGATGCATTCAAATTCCTTGGAGTAAGGGTAGGCAGAGCTGTGCCGTGCTGGGATCTCTGAACTGTTTGAACAGCTGGAGTTCCCCTTTCAAAAAGGTTTGGGTCTGCTTCCCCTTTCCCCTTCACCACTTTCATGCCCCATTATTGAAATCACTGCAACAGTTAGTAAATCAAAATTTGTATATTGAAGTTAATACTTTGCTGCTTGTGGATCTTGTCATGACAGCTCTAAAACATGAACAACCATTGCCTGGAGTTGTTTTCACTTTAAAAGAATGTTTTATATTTTATTTTACATTTTACATTCAATTCTGGTTTTGCTTCTGCTGACAAGTATCTTTCCTTAATTTAATAACAAGAATACTAAGTGGTCACTTGATATTTTTCCCTCCCAGGTCTTCCACTACAGAAATAATTCCTTTTATCATGCCTGTTTCAAAAATCTTTATCCCAATCATACATATGATCAGATTCTCTCCACAAGCCACTGGTGTGTGAAGGGACATCATCAAATAAATACAAACACATTGTCACGGGTTTCAGTGTTAGCCATTAAGTGAAATGGTTTATTTCCAGTCATAAAGAGTGCCAGTAAGGCTTCAGCTAAAACAAAGACATCTTTATGGAGCTTGTTTTTTTGCCATTTTAGCCTTGCACGGTTCATGCCCTCGATAAAATTACTTCTGGTTTACACCTATATAACCTATAGTGGAATCAAGTGTAAAATGCTTGAATTGATGTTTATTGGGAAATCTTTGAAGTGTAAATCACTTGTACCTGTTTCTTTAGCCTTGACGCTACACTCGGATTTACTGCAATTAACTGCAAATGTTTGCACACAAAGCTGCCACCTAATACAAGCTTTTGTAAAATCACAGTCAGTGTTTAACCTTGAAGTGTGCCTCTTTTGAAAATATATAGGTGTTATTATTAGGTGGAAAAGCCAGCTTTCTTGAAATATCAGATTTAATAACCACTCCTTGTAATAAAGTTTCTTTGCTCATTGAAAGGGAAAGGAGACGAACTGTTTGCAGTGAGGGCCAAGAGGAGGTTTCTCACATGGCACTAATCAAATTATCACTCCTGAGTTGGGTTTGGAGATAAGCTAATTTGTACCTGAGGTGTTCTTTGGGGGCGGGGAGGGGGGGGAGGTTGTTTTTTTGGTGGTGATGATGGTAGATTTTTGTTTCGGTTTTTTTTTTTTCTCCCTCCTGTAAGTAGGTAGAACTTGCTGCCTTTGCAACGCAAAAACAACCTTCCTAGACCTTCTGGGTTAAAAAGTGAAAATGGATACCTTGCAGTTAAGACTTGGACTGATACCTCCCATTCCCTTTTGCTTTGCCTAATGTGATTTTGCACAGGACATTAGCAGCCTAGCTTGGGCGAGCAACATGACTAAAGGGTTGAATAAATCTTTAGGGTGCCAGCTTGAGGAACTCAAAAAATCAGAAATCAAATGCCCAAGAATGGCAATTGTAAAAATAATGAATAGATGACTTGGATTGATGAATTAAATTGACTTACAGATTGATGCTGGTCTCCTTTTGTCTCTCTTCTGAACTGTGAGAATTAGCACATGGTTGTATCAGACTTTCAAGCTCACTGTTACAACTTTAGAGTTTCAGACCTCGATCTTTGTTTTATTTTATCTTTAAGGAGAATACTCTCATGCTTTTCTCCAGGAGCTGTGGAGCTGTGGCTTCAAAAGGCACTTTACTGATCACAAGACTTCCAATAAACTCACCAGTGAGCTCCAGGGAGCAATCCAGTTCCTGGATGTGATGAGTTGACCTTGGCTGGACACCAGGTGCCCACAAAGCCACTCTATCAGTCCCCTCCTCTGCAGAACATGGGTAAGAAAATAATACGAAAAAACCCTCATGGGCCAAAATAAAGGCACTTTAATAAAGCAAAAGCAAAGGTCACACATGGTAGCAAAGGAAAACAAAAGATTTATTCTCTACATCCCATCAGCAGGCAATGTACAGCCACTTCCCCATTTCTCTGGAAGAAAAAATGTATAGAAATGCCCCCACTCTTTCTCCTTTCTCTTAGCATTTATTGCTGAGCAATGTCAGTATGGTATGGAATGTCCCTCTGGTCAGTTTGGCTCAGCTGTCCTGGCTGTGTGCCCTCCCAGGATCTTGCCCACCCCCTGCCTACTCGGTGAGGTGGGGGAATGCTGTAGAGACAGCACTGATGCTGTGAGAGCATTGCTTAGCAGTAGTCTAAACACTGGTTTTGCAGAAAACAGCTTTCTAGCTACCAATAGAGAGCACAGCACTATGAGGGCTGCCATGGGGAAAATTAACTCTGTCTCAGCCAGACCCAATACACTGGACAATTATCATTAACTAATTAGGAAGCAGGTGGTGAGTTCCAAGGGGTTTATGAATTTAAACTAGAAATTAGAAATAAAAATGAAGGGTCAAAAAAACTATAAATCCAGAAGAGGTGTTTTCATTAATCCTTTCAGTTTGGTACTACAGAAGATTAATGAGTTCTGTTCAGGCTGAGATAGGCATCCCATAAAAAACCTTTCAAAATGTACATTTCAGAGCTAGGCTGGAGAGAAACAGCTAACAGAAAAAAGGGAAAAATCTCAACTCGCACCAAAAGCAAAATTGAAAATTAGGCCAATGCTGCTTCAAATGTGCACCTGTATTTTTATATGCATATCTAGTGATTATCATTAAAATCATAGAAAGAAGATTCTTCTCCACAGGATTCAGCATCATTGTGGATTACGTATGTGTGAAGAAAACTCTGGGGAAATTTACCTCAAAGTTCATCCATAGCCTCCTCCCTTTCCTCTGTTTTCTTCATCTCAGACTGGTTTATTGTGCCTGTTTTCAAAAGGTACAATTTATTAGCAGGTAGGGGTTCCCTGAGGATTTATTTCAAGTACTAGTATTTTAAAGAAGTGAAAGTTGACTGAAATATGTGTATGAAAATACAGTATTTTCCACCATTACTGTAGACATGTCCAGGACAGCTCACTGTAATTTGTAAAGCAAACCATTCTTTCTCCACGGCTCACCAGCTTTGTCAGATCTAGGATACCGCAGGCAGCTTCTGCAAAACCCACTGGTTCAAGAGTCACTTTCAATGCAGTACAAGCAGATGAAACTTCATTTATGCTAGAGATTCAAAACCTGATGGTCTGAACCCATCACAGTAGTACAGTGGCACTCAGAGAAACTCAGCTGGATGTATGGAAAGCCACAATTTCCTTCACCAAGTGCTTGAAGCCAGGGTAAGCTCAGTAGTCAGCTGTGGTGGTCAGTCTTGTCATAAAGCACAAAGGAGGCCTTAGATGCTTTATCCAACCAAACTTCAAAGCATCATAGCCAGAAATGAGCAAACCTGACAATACCATAGAGGTTCAAGGTCTTCTGTTCTGTGACATCCTATTACTACTGATGGCACTGAGGTCCTCTTCTTCCTGCTTGTCCAGAATGCCTGTAGAGCAGCCAAGAGAGGTGACATTTTACAGGACTCAAAGTCACTGTCCAAAACACTACATGGTTCCTAAGGTTTGTGGTGGCTCCGTCGAAAAAAATTTTGTTTGCAGTTTTGCTTTCCACAGTAAACATGTTTCCAAAAAACAAAAGATACATAATGAGATTCACAAACCAGGAAATTATTTAAGTCTGAAACAGCTGAGACAGTGAAAATGGAGTAAACAGGAAGACAAAGCTTAATGTGCTTCCATGAAGTCAGGAAAAAAAAAACACCTGACAAACCATCATACAACAGGAAGATTATTTATTTAATACCATCTAGCACAATTCTTAGCATCAAATCATTCTGTCCTCATTTCCATAGACAACACGGTTTTTCATAATGAAATCAGATAATGAGTCCCTGACTGCATTCTACTCAAGCTTCCTTCCATGTACTATCTCCATCCACACCTACCACACTTCTCTTACTTGTGATGCCATCTCTGAGATTTGGTCACACACACATTTCTTGCAGCTGCTCCTTTTCCTTGTTTCCCCACCCCTGTGTATATGTCCTTTAAGCAGCATCTGTCCTCTAGGATAACCATAGTCCTTCAGACATGCCACCTGGAAGACAGCCAGTGCTCCTACAGGAGCCAGCAGGATGGTCCTTTGAAAGACTATGTGACCAGAAAGTCCTACTGCTTGTGTCATTATCCTCCATTTCTTTGGTCTTCCTTCCATCTCTCCATCTCACCATCTCCCCAACTAGAATTTCACTCCAGTTGTCGTCACTTCTGTATAGAACTGAGAGTAATCTCCAGCCTCTGATTATAATAACAAATTATAACTGAGACATGTAAAGAGGACAGGCTAAAGGAAGTAGAGTGATTCCAGAATTGCCCTCTGTGAGCCTTCTACTCTTCCCTTGGAAACATCTAACACCCATGAAAACCATTTAGTACACTAATCATAACATAGGCCAGACAAAGTCCAGCAACTTCTGTTGAGTAGATTAGATGGTTTGAAAAGCTCACTTACAAACATTTCATTGTTGAATATGCCTGGATTTTTTCATCAAGAGGAATGATCCTTTCCCCATTCTCTAGCAAAGACTGAAAAGCAGAGCTGGGATCACAAGTTTTCAGACTCCCCTTGCATTATAACATGGGCCTTAGTGGATTCACCGATTCACTGTCAAGTATTCTCAAAAATAAGTTAAACAAAGCAACTTTTCAGATCAAATCACAATAGAATACGTCAGCTTCAGGTACAGTTTTCCTTAAGGGTCATTATATGTTTTCCTGTGTACATTTGATTAACCAGTTTATGAATATATCAAGGTCATTAGTGCAGTGTAGTGAGGGTCTTCTCTATAAAACTAACATGATATGGTTCTGACAAATATTCAGCAAGTACCACATGGAGAATAAAGAAGTTGAAACGACAGATCCCTTGCTGCATTCAGCTGCACTTAAAAAATTCCTGTTGAACACTCATGAATTTTCTGTCTTTCCTGTTGGGTTTCTTTGGCCTTCTTTCTTTTTTCCTACCATGGCAGATGAAAGAGATCTAACAAATTTAGTCCTTCACTGGCAGAAGAGTTTGCACCCAGCAGAACACCTGACCCATAGAACCTCAACTGGGAGCCCATGTTCCCAGCTGTCACAGTCTTCTGCTGAAGTATCTGTGAATAGATGTTGGCAAAGTGGGTGTCTCTTCTCCCTCTACAGAGAATTAAAGCTGATGATGACAACCTTCTGCTGCTGTCAGGCACTCCTTTAACTCAGGGGCAGAGGTCTGCACTGTGCAACTGAAATGTTCCAAACCTTGTGATGGTTCATACCCAGTCATCCATAGCCATCTATGATGGACATCTTGTTTTCAGCTACTTTGTTTTTAAATTCAGGAAATTGTACACATACATGCACACCCACTTGCAAAGAGCGCTCTTGTGGTTTCAAATTCAGCAAAAACACGCGAAGGACAGAAATTTTAGAATTGAAGATGTCTGTGCAACGTGTTTGTGCAATTACAATACAGTCCCTAGCAGGCAAATTTAATTTATTTTCAACTCCCTACAGATTTGTACAAGATCTCTTATGCTCCTTTCTTCCTGCTTTTAATCCTAGTCTTCTTTTCCTTTTTTTTTTTTTAAGTTGAAAGATTTGCAGAGGATGAAGACACTGATTGCAAACACAAAAGGGCATTGAACATTTCACAAGCGACTTACAGTAATCTTTATTCATGTGGCTGTTTTTGTGGCTCCCTGATACATTATCTCAAGGTGTGGTTGGCAGAAATACACAAAAAGCAGCTGCAGACAACAGCGGTGGTGCACTGTGAGCAGCACTTCTCTCACATTACAGGGTGTTCTTGGTATCACACAATGGTCTCTGGAACTCACAGCCTCTTTCAACTTTCTTCTTTCCTCAGCTCCTTCGCTCCAGCGAGTGGAAAACAGCACCCTGGTTCAATTCACCATGTCTTCTGAAGACAATTTAAAGGGAGAAGTGTTCAGATACATCAGTGGCAAGCACCACAGGAAAAAACAAGTGGAAGTGATTACTGCTGCCCTCAGAGCAGAGTTTGATTAGCTCCCAGTCACAAGGAAAGGGGATGTGTCTTCATTAGTGATGGTAAAACAAAACATTGAACAGCTGCTCATTAAATGAATGCTGTGTATCCTGAGCCCTGGAAGGAGGCATAAAACATATGAGATAATGTAATTAAAGACTATCAGAGCGCAGGTGCACAAACCACAAGTTGCCTGGGTAGTGCTAGTTTGGGCATTGATTCCATTCTGAATGCCCACTCTGGTGACCCCATTAATAGTTTCCAACTGCAGGTATGATTACAGGTAGGCACACGTATGTGTGGGCCTTTTATCTACCAGCAGTGGTAAATGCTGTCTTCATGAGGATCCTAATGACAGGTGAATTATGAAAATAACTAAGAAGCAATTTCATAGCTTCTACCTCCAAATGCGGCAATTATAATAATTGTTCCAATAAAACAGATCAAAGAGTTTTCCTTAAATGAATGTGATTTTGTGCATTTAAGGTCATCCCCTCTTGTCTTTGACGAGGGGCTTTGAGTTTTCAGATGGCTACTGGTTCAACCAGTTCATACTCTGCTTGGCCCCTTTCAAAAGGAAGCAGCAGAGTCTCACGAGGCTGGAAGCCACAGGCTTAGGCTTCAAATCCTTCACACACACATTCCAGGATTGCCTTTCCCAAAGACAAAATTCCCTGCCTGCTGCTACCTAACCAGACTACCATTCCTACAGATATTAACTTACATCATAAAGCACTTCCCACTTTATCATAATGTTCATGCTGGTTCCCTGTCCCATCTGCACAATCCACACAATTTCTTCTTTTCCAACTCACTGACTCCCATCGCAGGGAGGGAGAAATGAAAGCTGCTTGAACGTCAAAGCAAATTTACACAGCTGTAACATATAGCTGGACCCATGATGCCTCTCAGGGTTGTTTCTCTAATTAGTTGGTGGAGAGATCAGAAGAAATGACTTGAAAGAGAGCACAGCAGCGAGGGCAGGTAAGGGAGTATGTCAGGAAAGGAGGGAAGATGATGCAGGAAGAAATGCAAATAAGAGGTTTTGGATGCCAGGCTTCAGTTAGTTGCTAAATACTCAATTGCAAGTCATTGGGCTGTTTTATTAGGTAAGGAATTCTTATTTGATATTAAAGGAGCCCCAAACTTTGATGTAACAGGAAAAGTAAGTTCTCAAGTAGCAGGTAAATTGTAAAAGTAAATCTCACTGCACGGAGTATCACAGTCCTTCAGTTATCCAGCTTGTACTGTAACCCACAGTACTAGTCGTAAGGATCGGGGGGCCTAATGACAGGCCTGCACTTTGTGTAGCCATTTAAGTCAGGCAGCAAATTACCACCTCGGAGTATCAGCACCTGACTCACACTGTGTCATGTTGCAAGTCACTGCACAACTAAGCCATGAAAGTAAGTCATTTCTCAAAGCCCAACTATCAAGTCCACAGGAAAATGAGAGGGAACTCATATCTCTCATAACTCTGCACTTCACAGCAACAGAAAGATTTTGAGTTTCCCTTGCTGAGAGCACAGTCTATCTTTACAGATATTAAAGATGTGTTGGTGACAAAGCAGGTGAGAGAAAAAAACATACAGAGCCCTCCTCTTCCCCTATGCAGCTTCTGCTGCTGCTGTTGCTGCCATGAACTGAAGAAAAGGTCCATCTTATACCCCATTTTTCAAGGCCCTCATCCCACCCTCCAGGTTCCTGGTTCTCTGGAGAAGTGACAGTGTTACAAGGTATATACCTAGTACTGAATAGAGGTTGCCCTTGTGGAGAAGCTGTAATTTGACCTGTGAATTAGGTCCTGGCTGATACTTACCAACCTAAGATGGCAAGACCGGAGAAGGTAGCAGTCCCCAGCAGTTATGTAGCACTGTTTATTGACATTTTGATGTATCTGGCATGCATCAGTAATGAGCCCTAGGAATGGGGCATATTTAAAAACAAGGTTTAAAATCAAAAACCATAATGGCAATAAAAGGCAACCGGGAAAAGAGAAATAGGAATCAGTGCCAAGAAAAAAGAGTCAGGGGTACCTACTAAGTCAGCTTTCCCATCAGAGGAGTTGCAATGTGAGCACCTGCTCTGAGATGTTGATTCCTCTGGGTTACACCAGTGCAAGAAACACCTATAGAGCTAAAGGGTTATTTGGACCAGCTGGGTTTCACTCCAGCCACTCTGCAAGCAGTGGCACATCTGGCCACTTACAACACCTCACTGGAATACACGTTATCTCTCTGAGCCTCTCTTCCCCTGTCCTTGATGCACTATGGGGAGTAGCTTACCAGGATCATGACAGGTGAGAAGTGACTCTCACTGAAATGAAATACAAAATGATCCCATGAAAGCCCAGCCCACAGATAATGAAAGCACCTTATGCTGACAGCCACTGCTGCAGCAGGAAATGTCGATGGGACTATTACCTCCAGCGATTTCGCGTAGCTGATGGCAACCCTGACCTTTGCAGTGCCAGCAGGCAATTTGTTTTCCTGCCTGCTGGAAAGCTGGAAAGTACCAAGAGACATTACAAAAATGATGCATGCCCTGACCCTGTCTCATCATCATTTGCTGCGAGACGGCTTTCTCCTGAAGGCTGTGGCTGCCAGCGGCCGTGGCACAGCTCCTGCTGGCTCCATATGGTGACTCAGGACATGGCATTTGGTGGGGGCTGCTTCTATTGGGCCTTCTCACGACTGAGCAAGGAGCAGGGGGACTGCAGGCAGCAACAGATCTCTGCTGTTTCCCTGCTGTTCAGGTAATGCAACTTTTCTTCAAACTCTGGGCACATTTGGAGTTATAAACAGTGAAACCACTTCTAAATGGTAGTTTAGAGACACTTGGAGCAGAAATAATAGTCATAGGAAACAACTTTCAATTTCCCAGAGAAATTTCTATAACATCAAGCTGGGTACCCATTCAGGTCACACATATCTTTGCAGGTGATCAAGTTCAGACAGTTCAAGATCCAGGAGAATGCACAGTCTAGAGAACAGCTTCTGAAGCCCTATCACTTTGACTACTGAAATCTTCAAGTACCTAGAAGCCAAAGCATAAATTCATCCCATTGAGATGAACTGACCAGCAGTGTAGTCGAGGAAGTTCAGAGGGCTGTGTCTAGCTGATCAAACAGCTAGACATACACTTCTTCTGTTTCCAGAGAGCTGGAAGCACGTTCATTGCTGTCATCCAGCAACCTGGGCAACCTGTTCCATAGTCTCAACACCCCCACAATAAAGAATTTATTCTTAATATGTGATCTAAACCTACTCTCTTTCAGTTTGAATCTGTTTCCCATTGTCCTGTCATGACATGCTTTTGTAAAAAATCCCTCTCCATCTTTCTTCTAGGCTACCTTCAGGCACTGGAAGGCTGCAATTAGGTCACTCCTAAAACTTCTTTTTTTCAGGCTGAACAAACCAAATTCTCTCAGCCTTTCCTTGTAAGAGAGATGTTTCATCCCTCTAACCATCTCAGTGGCCCTCCCCTGGACATGGGCCAACAGTTCAATGTCCTTCTTCTGCTGGGGACCCCAAACCTGGATGCAGTACTCCATGTGGGGGTCTCACCAGAGTGCAGAGGGACAGAATCACCTCCCTCAACCTGCTGCCCATGTTGCTTTTGATGCAGCTCAGGATACCATTGGCTTTCTGAGCTGCCAGCACACATTTCCAGCTCATGTCCAGCCTCTCATCCACCAATACCCCCAAGTCCTTCTCAGCAGGGCTGCTCTTGATCTGTTCATCCCTCCATCCCTGATATCAGGAATTGCTCTCACCCAGGTGCAGCACCTTACACTTGGTCTTATTAAACCTCATGAGATTCTAGGTCTTTCCTAGGTGATGTAGGAGATCAGCTTCGTAAAGCAAAAAAGCTTCTTGGTATGTGTAGAGGAAGCAGCTGGTACAAAGGGATTGGGATCTGAACCGTGATCTCTGATTCTAATATAAACATAACTAATTCAGTGTCAGGATATGTTGTTATTGATACTGTTTCATGGAAGAGAGAAGTAAACTCCTTTGGGGTTCTTGGTATGTCTTGGATCTCTGAACGATCAGAGATTTAATGTCAAGCCTCATTATTCTCAAACAAAACATTTTTATACTCTCCTTTGCCTCTGAGTCCAGTGATCTCATGTTGTGCACCTGCCCTCAGAGAAGCTGCCAAGTTTGCATTCAAGTCCAAATTTATTCAAAATTAAGATCAGAAAGAAATTGTATAAAAATCATTTGGGATGTTGGCCCTTTCAGTGGTGTAGATCAGCAGCATTAAGTCTGACTTACAGATGCTACACCATTTATAGCTGTTGAAGAGCTGGGCCTTCCATCTTCAGCTCAAGCTTCTAACATAGGGATGTGAAACAAAGCAGTAGAAAGCTGAGGTATATCTGGGCAGGCAGGAGCACCAACAGCCACAACAGCAGTTGGAGAAATGTTTGGTTAAACATCACTTCTCCTAAAGAAGGTCTCAGAAGCCTCTTTTCAAAGTGTTTGTTGGGTTTTGGTTTTTTTTTTTTGGATACATCACTTTTGATTGCAGGTATTGAACTCAGCTGCCAGATCTATGTCAATCAGACCTTCCATGCTAAGTCAGCCTTCATCTCACTTACCAAAAAGAAATACAATTCTGCTGGAATTACATTTTTGTATTTTTGCTTATGGAAGCTGGACTCCAGCAGTATATGAACAGTAAATTTGCCCTGCAAACTCTTCTTTCAGTTTTGCTGATGCCCTTCAGTCCATGTTGTCCAATGACCATTATTACGTCTGTGTTAACTCAGCACCCTCCCCAGCTCATGAGCTGAATTTCCTGCTGTGGCAGATTGTATTCCTTTTCCATGTGACCAAGGCAGCTCACATGCCACATCCTTCAGGTGTCGGGTCTCTTACCCCCGCTTAGCGTTGGGGCGACCCAGTTCTAGTTCTGTTTCCGTTTGAGGAACCCATTTCCGCCGGCTGAGTGGATGGGGAGGGGGAACACTCCAGAGCTCAGGGGTTCCTTTCGGCCCCGAGCCTGGAGGGGAAGGCTGCTCCCCCACCCCTCCAGCCACGTGGTCCCATGGCAGGCACAGACACAGCACCCCGGGCGCGGAGAGGAGGCAAGAGAGAGTTTATTGTTGGGGGGTTACATTTATAGGGTTGGGGTTCACAGGGGTAACCAATTACAGGTAACGGGAAGGGGTTAACAACCAATAGGAAGGGGTCAAGAGGGGCCAATGAGAGCACTCAAGGTATCTTTTCAGGGACATTCCTACACGGGACAATACCTGCCGTGGGGGTCACTGGGAAGAAGAACCACGAGGTAGCAAAAGGATTATAAAAAGCCATCTTAAAAACATTCCCATATCCTGCAGGTCTACTGCAACACTTCAGTCTCTCTGGCAGTGGGCTTCTTCCTGCTGAAATATGTTCCACAGCTTCCTCTGACATGGTGCAAAAGAGTCCTCGAGGGCTCCTACATTGCTCTTCCTGAAACTTATCCCACAGGGACATTTTCTCCCTTGTCGCTGCAGCAGCCTCTCAGTCAGCACAATATCCCTCCATGCAGCTTTGTAAGAGGACATCAAAACTTCTCTGGCAGAGCTGAAGTGGACTTGCTTTTTCCCCATAGGGATTAGGAGCTGGAAGCTCTCCAGGATAGCATAGTCTTTTGTCATTAAGCTGTCTCACTCACTGCACAGTAGATCCAGACAGATCAAACACCATCTGTATTTATAGAGGGCACTGGTGCACCTTTTATGTCTGCGATAGCAGCCAATTCTCTGTGGCCTTTTTGTTTTGCTTATACATTGTCTGGGGAAGAACGTTTCCTTCAAACGGGGGTGCAAAAAATGGAAAAGTGTTGCATTGTTTTCTCTTGTTTATATTGTTTTACAAGGAAAAAGTAAAATAGGTGGGGTTTGTGTGTGACACATTTTATTGGACCTTTATCAAATGTAAAGATTAATCTTTGTGAGATTTTTTAAGAAATCCAGTCTACCACCCCTTGCTGCTGTTAGCCTCTTCACCCAGGGAGAGCAGGGCAGGCAGAACAGTCATCTATATTGATCTGCTCTGTGATTAAGTAGTTGAGCACGACAGAATACAGAAACAGAAAATAGCGCTGCTGTTTAATTGCCTTTAATAGTGGTGTCTGGATAAGACAAACTTTGGGCTTAAGCTGGAAGCAATAGAACTAAATTCAAGCCCAGATAATCTATCTCTTTATCCATTTATTACCTTCACATCAGGGAGATTTCTTTACATGAATTGTATCCAACGCCACCTCTTCCTTGCCAAGCTGTGGCCATGCTCCCTGTACCACGTTTAAAAGGATCCTGAGGGTTTCTCTGGATCACAGTCTGCTCCGCAGTACATGTCCAAGACACAGCTCACTCCGCAACATCAAGGCAGAAGACTGAAAGAGGCAACAAGGATTTCTAAGTTCCTGTGCACGAAAGGGGACACATATCTTTACAGAATAGCTGAGGCACAACAGAACAGCATAGTACCTCCTCAGCGAGCAAGGTAAGAGTGTGTCCTCAAGCCTCAGAAGGAGGACATGTTCAACCTCAGAATCCTGCTATCAACATAATATTGTTTTTCACTGCAGGAGAGGAGCATGGCAACTAGAAGTCCTTTTAGAAAAGAAATAAATAAAATATCATTCTCAGTACTGATTTCAGTGCAACCTACATGAGAAAAGGAAAACCTCCCTCATCCAACAGCCTAAGGGCCAGTGCTTCTGCACAAGCATTTTATTATTCCCTGGGAACAAGATTGTCATGCAAACACAACTGCCTCCTGGAAGCTACCAGAGCTGAGAGGACATAAGTATTCAGCGAATAAGCACACATCTATACACAACAAATCTGCATCTATTCAAGATAAAGCCAGGCTGCTGACTATCCACATAATACAGCATTTATGCCTACGCAAACCTCTGTCACATTGCTGGCACTTTTTCATGATCTCAGAGCCATGTCTAAAACTGTATAAAATCAGATAATCTGCTCCAAAGGAAAAGCATAGAAACTGAATGCAGCCTGGTGGGTGAAGGGAAAAGAAGGCTGCAGAAAAAAAAAATGAACAGAAAACAAATATAAGCATGTTCAAATGACTGTGGCATTCTTGTGGCCTTGTAGCAGGAGAAAAAGGAAGAAATAACACGTCCGATTTACAGTGTCTTGCCACCTATGGTAACTTACACTGCCTGTCACCACTTTCCCCCATTTTCTCTTGGTCAATTAAATGCTGAATCAATAATCCCCATCAGACCTACATTAAAGTGGGACTGCTCTCCGGACCGATTTTTTCAATGTTTTGACTAGCTTGCTTCTGGGGGCACCTAGTTATCCTGCCTACTGTGCTCCCACCTTGGCAAGGGGATTCCTGCAGTGATCAAGTGCTGTGCTTTGACACAAACAGCCACGATCATGTGGATGCCTACAGCTACAGCTCAGCTTCTCATTTTATCAGTGCCTGATTGATATGCAAGCTGTAAGTTTCTTCGAGAAAAGAACGTGGGATATTTTAATTTGGCATCAGACACTTATCTTTGATATATCATTTTCACCAAGAGCTTTGGACTCTCCTGAGCCAGTAGCAGGTGCTGAAATGGCTATTCCTAATCAGGCCAAAGATTGAACTGCTCCAGTGGCTTGTCTCTAATAACTGCCAATAACTAACACCGAGGTGAACTGCATAAGAGGAGGATGAAAATAGAGTGCCCCTTTCGCAGTAACACCCTCCTACTTTCTGGCAACCTGCTGTTCAGAAGTTTTCTGTGACATTATTGCTCTGCGATTAAAAATAGCGTGTGACAATTTCTTCTATAACTTTTCTAACTGCATTTGATCTTTTGACTGCAATGCAGTGCATGCAGTTCGGTGGCAGCACAGACAGGCAGAGGTAGAGACAGCAGGAGGCGGTTTCTGTACTGGAGATTTTATTCTGTGTGAGCCTGAGCAGTGCGTGGTGCCTGCTATGCTGGCATTGGGCATTTTGGAGATGAGTGGATACCTGGAAACTGCTAAGAGGAAAAACTTAAAATCAGATGAAGTACCCAGACTGCAGATGCATTCAATTAATTTCATTAGGCAAGGGATCTCCCCCAGGCTAGAAGGTTTCAAAGTGGCAGAAGAGATAAATGATCCTTCCAATTCAGACTCATGGCCATCCACCACCTGGGAACCTGCTTGGATTACTATTAATTTCCCCCCACCTCAGTAGCAGCAGAAAATATCTGTAAATAGATTCCAGAAGAGAGGACATTTCCAGAATATAAACTCTGTGCTTTCCCTTGATTGCTTTCAAACTTGACTCTTGCAATGTCCTCAATTCCCCCTTCCCTAACCAAGACTATCATGTTTTTCTTTATGTTTCTGAGGACTTGTTTAAAAAGACTGCCAGACATAATACTACCTCATCATTTCCTCCACTAGATGGATTACTTTTAGGGGGCCAGAGTACAGTGATTTTCACTGACCTTACAAAGAGACAGAGATAAATAGCCTTTAAGGGGAAAAGTTAGCATTCTGTCATAAGATGACATCAAAGAGCTTGGTAAAGTTCAAATTGATTTGAAGTTAGGAGGACAGCATAGATGTGGAATGACAATCAATAGCTGTAGGAAAGAATTGTTCCATTTTTCAAGACACAGGAAAATTCACCTGCGCTGATGCACAAGCTATTTCTAAACATATTTCTTCTGCAGATGGCTTAACTTCAAAACATTGGGAAGGAAAAAAAGAAAAAAACAAGGGAGGGCGACATTTTTTCAGAAGTTTCATAAACTTCTTCCCATGTATTTCATGATGAGACAAATCTTGGGGAAAAATAGAGTGAAATTCTCATCCTGTTCTGGCTCCTTGGCATGAGAGAAGAGGCCAGCCTAGAGCTAAGTGGTCTGACATATTTGCACCTAGTCCCACCACTGCACAAGACAGCAGAAGACAGTTCCTTGCTAGAGGGATGTGAAGAAAGACCAGGAGGGCAAGCAAGGGCCATGTTTTTGGTCTCTGTAGGACTGTAATGACCCCAACAATTGCTGGAGCCCTGCAGGCACCCCAAGACTGCAGCTGTGTTGTACACAAAGATGCTGATACGGCACTGCAGAGGAGTCCTGCTCCCAGATCAGCAGACAACAATGAGGCAAAGTACTGACATCAGGATTTGTATATCAGTATTGAAACCCCTGAGGGGCCTGCCAGGACTGAAATACCCTGGTACTGCTCATTTGAAGCACTGTATGGGAGAGTTTTGCCCCTAAACATCTTGAAAATTAGGCAGGTACAGAGGAAAAGGAGGGGGTCTGTATAATTAAAGTGCGCTGGTTACAGCAGACACATTCTACTTCTCCTTCTTGCTGGGATAAATCTTAATACTGTCCAGGTACTAGAGAGATAAGAAGGGTGGACACACACACAGAGCTCCGATTCTTGCCTCAACAAGTGTTTAAAGACTCCAGTCTGCCTAAAGGTAGGGCTGCTGCAAGCTGTATCCCTACCTTAGATAAACAAACTCAAAGCAGCCACACGCCACCAACCCCCCCCCCTTTTTTCAGCACTGCTGATGCCTTAACGGCCTGCTGAGCAGGAGCTGCCCTGCGGTACATGACTGTAGGAGCTGAGCTGGGCAGCCAGCCTCTGTCCCTGCCTGTGCAGGGCCTCAGAGGAGATTAGCTACATCACTATATTCCAAATTGTTCTGGCTCGCATTCCCGATAATCCCACGTCACTCTTCCCCTGAAGGCTGCATGCATATGATCTCCACAGAACCCTGAAATGGGGATCAATTTTGCACTAGCTGCATGCATGTCATATCAATGTCTTTTACATTATGACAGCACCACAAGAATTTTTTTTCATTTTTTAATTCTATGAGCTAAACTGCTGCTGAGAAAGCAAGGCAGTTCCACCCTCCATTATTTGGTCAGCCTCATACCACTGCTTTAGACTGTGCCTGGAAGGAGGTCTAACATATAAGCAGGTTCAAGAAACTGAATTATTTGTCTGCAAACTAAAGTGTAAAGACCAGGAGAGAAGAAATGGGAGTGGAGCTGAAGTGTGGATGAACAACAGGAGGAACCAGAGATCAGTTTCCCAAGTCACAGATAGACTATGCAGCAGAGGAGGATGCCACAGCACCAGAGATCAGCGTCTTTCCCATTAGTCGACTTCACTCACACTTCTGCTCTCAAGAGAGGCAGAGCCAAGCCTTCCCCTGCTATACTCACTGCCACTTTCGGTGTGGTCTCCCCATGGCAGGAAGGGAGAGGTGACAGCAGTGGCTGCTGTGTTCTGAATACAGATGTGTCGTCTCCATCCCTGCCTCCCACGAGGCATCCACGTGCGCTCACACATACATGGGCACACATGGTGCTCAAAAGTCAAGGATAAGCTGCCATATACTAATAACACTATTAGTAATATGTAATGGAATTGTCAAAGCCACACAATGCTGGCATAATAGGTAATTCTTCATCATTACCAAAAACTGCCAGCAGAACAGCTACCAGTATCCAACAGTTTAATTTTCAGACTGAGGAAGCACAAAGCTCTCTGTGGGTTGCTCGATGGGAAGGTGACCAAAGCTTTTTCAGTTTACTGGAAATCAATGAATTTCATGGCAGGCACTAAAATTCTGGAGCTTTTTAACACTGTGTGTGAAAAACAGTTAACGGCTTTGACTCATATATTGCCCTTTAGCTACCTACAGGACCCACTTTTGCTCCCAGGACCATGTGGATGGAGCCAAAAAGGTGCATCCATTGGATAAGCAGCAAAAGCACACTCCTGAGCACTCACCTGCTCAACTCTGGGTGATGGTGCCTTTCACTGAGTTGGTAAGACAACCAACTGGTAAAGTAAGAAAACCTACTGGTGAGGAAAAGGAGGAGAAGTTGCTGCATGCAATACGAGAAATGTCAGATGAGGGAGGCATGAACGCAGCCTGCGGAGCGAGTGGACTGTACATGCTCAGCGAGTGCAAGAGACAGTGAGAAAGAGTGGGAGCCTCTAGTAGGCAGAATAAAAACAGATGGAGGAGATGGAGGATTGCACATAACCTGACTCTGAAAGAAAAAAAAATAATTCCTTAAGTGAAGCAAAGACATGAGTAAGGCTGAGATCAAGAGAAAAATGTTACTGCACCACATCTCACCATGGAGAAGCTGAAGCTTGTCTTTTTTGTGTTTATAAATTAACAGAGGCAGCAAAGGGGCAAAACTGTGGCTGGCAGCAAGCAACAATATTCATCTGGTATTAGAAACATTAGAAAAGGAGTAGAGAAGGAACAGACAGTATGCCAGACTGTTCAAGTGCTCAGGGGATTTGTTTCAAACAGTGAAGGAAGATACTGGCAGAGCAAGCCACTTTTCTAGGCTTGATTGCAATCAGTAGGTAGCTACTAGTTAAAAATCTCAGCTGGGAAGTCACTTGGGTACAGTCATTCTGACATGCTGGCTCCCTATGTTCTTTGAAAGTGAGGCAGAATTAGCAGGATCCCCCAGGAAAATGCAGACTCTCCCTCCCAGACTCCAACAGATTCAGCAACATGTCACATAGAGTCTCCTGAGAGCAAAATTTAAGCATAGAGGAAAGCAAAACAATTGGCCATTACAGAGACAGACCATGTTAAAGCACAATGGCAACCTATCCTATTGTGATAGAAAGACAGGAAGCTGAAGAAAAGACCATTATAACTGTGTCCAGAGCTCTTTAGGGACCTGAAAATCAAAAAGATACAAGGGAAAGTGAAAACTAGACCACAAAGATAAGAACCAGCATGAAGATCAGAAACACTAAAGCACAAATTTAATTACAATTAGTAATGGGTATAAAGTCACAAGTACAAGTTCTAGGTTATCAGCAGAGGCAGAAAAAGAGCACACACAGGCTATTATTCAACGGGAAAAGAGGACACAATGGCTGATATAGAGAAGGGTGAAGTAGCCTAATCCACCTCTGCTTCAGGCTCCATAACATACTTCAAAAATTAATTTGAACAAGGGGACAGAAATGCAAGCCAGAAAGAAAAAAAATCTTGAGATAAATGAGATCTGGTCAAATTATCAGTGCCTTCTAAAATCCACCCTCAAGCACTGAAGGTACCAGTTGCAGAAATATCTGATCTGTTCAAAAATCATCCCTGAAATTCATGCCTTGGGAAAGATCCCTGGAGATACAGGAAGAGCAAACACAATATCTTTATTTAAAATAAGGGAAAAAGAGAATATGGAAAAATGTGGACTAGCCAGTCTTCCTGTAAAAACACTAGCAGAGACTACTGCCTGATCAATATATAAAAAAAAAAAACAAGGGAAAACCAGCTGATAAAATAACAGCTCAGCATAATAAATTTATCAAGAAAAAATAATTTCAGTTCTTCATTTCAACAAAAAGAATGAAAAATCAGTTCTTTATTCCAGAGAAAACTAATTCCATCTTTGACAAGGTAACTAGCTTTGTGGGTAAGTAGGAAATAGCTGAAATATATGTTTTAGCAAAGCTCTCAAGATTGTCCCAAATGGCCACAGGCAAACCAAGGAAGTACAATCCAGCTTAGCAGCAGTAGTTTTTTGGACCCTTGAGCATAATTAGACATAAACTCCTTTGCAAACACTATCTGGCCTTACCATTAAAATTTTAATAGGCAAACATCCACAAGGAAGAATGCTTCCTTGCATCACCTGCAGACAACATGAGCTTTGCAGCTCATGAGCATTTCACAGGTGACGGTATGGGAGCCACTGGCCTACATGAAATTGCCTGTCAGTGCAACCAGGGAGACAAAAGAACACCCAAACAGATGAAGTGTCAGTGATTAACTACCAGCCTGAAATCTCATCTGGATCCCAAAATAATCTGATCCAGTCCTGGATCTGTTCCAGTTCTTTGTCAGGAACTAGAACAACAGAAGAGTGTACATTATAAAATCTGATCACTCCAGCTTAGGAGCACATCTGTAGAATAGGACCTGAATTCAAAATAGTCTCAATAAGTTGGAGAAATGGTCTGAAACCAACAAACCACAAGTCAATAAAGTCTTCAACAAAATATTAACTAGGAAAAAAGAATGCAAGTACCAAGACATCAGACTGGGAATAACTGACAAGTTAGAAGCATGTATTTCAGGACACAGGCAAATACAAACTCAGGAGGAATTCAGTCTTATTTTGGTGACTCTTGTTCTGTGTCGTCTGCTAAAATCATGAGGAAATCTTCCTGTGCTGTCCCACCCCGGTGAGGGCTAAGCTGATGTCTGGGATCCAGGGCTGTGCATCAGACATGAAGACTGAAGCAGGAGAAAATGTAGAAGACAGCTGCAAAAAAGACAAAAACGAATGAAGCATGAACCAGAGGAGATGGTGAATGACATAGATTTGTTGTTTCCTCGAAAACAGGAAAGGTATTTTTTAGAAAAATTTGTTAGAAAAAGGTTTCCAACAGAAACTGACCTTTTTTTCTCTTTTGGGGATTTTGTTGTTTAAAATGTAAGTACTTAAAAAAATATACATTCTTAAATCATATGTGGTTTAGATCTTAATAGAGTGTTGGATCCACTTCTCCATTATTTTCCCCTCATCCTTTTTGAGGAAAAAATAAGATAATGAAAATGGAAAAACCCCCAAGAGAACGAGAGAGAAAAAAATTCAAAAAGTCAGAACTACCAACTTGTTATTTTGTCAGTTTTCAAGATGGCAGTTAAATATTAAAAGATGAAATCAAAATAATGTTATTTCTTCTTAATTATTAAAAAAAAAAATGGGGATACTCCTATTACTTTCTATGAAGGACTAACTAGATATTTTTCACCAGTTCGGGATGTTTTAGTCCTTCAGCTACCTCAATAACTGAGATTATGCCTCTTTACCACTGAAGACAAGTTCAGATACCGCAGATCCCTCTCTATGCCACTCTCCTCTAGCCTTCCTCCCCTTGCAGGCTGAGATTTTATCTGTCATTTTGTAGGGATTTTCTTCCGTCATTCTGTATTGGTTTGGCCACCCTGTTAGCAGCAATATAGATCCTCGTCAGAGCTAATGCATCATCTTTGATCATCCTCCTAGTTTACATTTCTCATGTCTTTTATTCACGTCTCACAACCCTAATTATTATACACATTTCCAAGCTTTCATCTCCCAAAGGGCAGAGTGGAGATAACAGGGAAGCTGGAATATAACACGATTTGGCACTAAGCTTTGATTTATTGAATCAAAGGCCAGGGAGAAGGAGCACAGAGAAAGGAAAGGGCAGGAGAGGAGTAGTGCACAACAATAATTTGCAAAGATCTTAGGTGTCAACAAAGCCTTGATTGTTAATGACTGGTTGCTTTCTGCAATGATGACGGTCTCTTCAGCCTCCTGGCCCCACAACTTCCCTTGACACATGGAATCAGGCAGAGAGCTGAGACAGAGCCCAGACAGCACTCGAGAGCTGTCACCCTTCTCATGTGCAGATACAGACACCCCTCTGGGACGGTGATTCCCCCGCAGCTTGGCAAGGCTGGGCTGCTGGCCATGCCACCACCACCTTCTCTGTGGGGTGAGCTCACCTCTCTTTCATCCCACCTCTCTACTCAACTGTGTGGGAAAACTACTGATCCCTTGCCTCTCCTGCCATGTCCCCCACACTACCTAACAAAGCAGCTCCATGCCCACAGCAGCACAATGGGACTGCACAGGGCCTCATGTCATTAGTCTCCATCACCCTCCCACTGCCCAGAAAGGTTCTGCAGGCCCTGAACAGCTGGAGATAAAAACACCTGGTTTTGGTGCAAGTCCATCCTCCAGAAGAGTGCCAGAAGAGCAGCAATGTTTAAAGCCTCACTCAAACCTCCTGCTCCTCTCCTGGTAGTAGTTGCTGCTCCCTGCAAAAGCTTAAGTCCAATATCGGTGACTTTAGTCATTGCTTCCAGGGATTTAAGGATGAGAAAACTAAGCTGTACTTGGAAATGTTCCAGCTAAATGAAGGACAACACTGCCCAACAGTCTGCAGCTGTCAGGACAGAGGGGCAGCTACTGGAGGCCCACTGTGGGGTCACAGAGAGAGACAGCTCTGTTGCTTCCCAATGCACAACTATCTGCCGTGTAAAAATAATAAGCACTCCATCAGCAAGATCTCTCTAGCTGTTGACCCCTGCAGATACACAAACCCTTTGCAAAAGACAGACATTTCCCAATTTACAAATCAGTACCCGGGACCCCAGAGTTACAGGAAACCAGCCTGCATGGTCAAAGTTGGTAGAAGTTAGCATAAATTGATCAGGAGCTTTGAGATCCTCTGTGCAAATACACTAACCATGTGCAGAACAGAAAGGTTAGGCTGAGCACAGGAAGAGAGGACAGCACCTCTGCTTGTGCCATCCCTGTTTACTGCATAAACAAAGGACTCCTGTAGATAAACAAATATTGTAAATCTAGCATTTTTCCCTCTGCCAGATTTAAACATACAGATGAAAAGGATTTCTTAGAATAAGTTGGACTGTCTTGGCTCTTGGCACTGAAAATGAGAGAGATTTTTGTCAGTGGGGCTCCAGAGTACATTAATCCTTTATAAATGTTTTTTTAATAATACATGTGCCCCTGAAAGAACATGTGAGGCCTGCCTTATTAAACTGAGATCTGAATTCAAAGGTATATTTGGAGAAAAGTATAATTTATTAAACTGTTGGCTGCACCTTCCGCTCTTGCAGAAAGCCTGTAGCACAAATGTCCCCTTTCTGCCCTGTTGGGTCACTGCCCAGCCCTTGCAAAGCTCACTGTACCCTGCTGAAGCAGAAGGCAGGGAGCTGTGTGGCCCCAGGGCACTGGGATGCTCTTTCTATGGCCACTGTCAGACCAGAGCAGGGCCAGAAGCACAGGGAGCCCCTGCTGAGCCTCCCTGCCCAAAGGCTTGGTGCAGAGCCCAGCAGCAAGAGAGACAGCAAGCAGCAACCTCTAAAGGCCTTGTTTTCCCCCACTGAAAGCCAATACATGGTGCAGCATATATTAGTGTATATTAAGACATCTCTGTGACTTTTGCCATGGCTTTCTAACGCATCAACTTTGGCTTCTGAATTGCTGAGCCAATAAACTCTGCACATGCGTGTTTTAAGCACCTGGACCATTTCCATGCCTAAGACAAAGCTAACAGTAAGTGTTTTGCTCCATCAGAGAGGTGTTGACCCACCTTCAGAAGAAACATGTATGTGCAGAAGCAGCACTCTCCAGACAGAACCTACCATCCATCCTGGGCCCCAGCAAGGTGTTAGGCTGGTCTCTTGCAGTTGACTCCAAAGCCACAGTTTGATACCGTGTAAGGTAAAACACGCAGAGGTATTCTTCCCAAGAATGCCAAGGCAGTGGAAGGAATTAAAAAAAAAGGTTTATTTCAGATGCAGGGACCATTTCTTAATGATGCTGCACACTTCGGGCCCCCAGGGGAAAAAAGGCAATGCCTGGCTTTCTCCAAGGCTTGTTGTATCTTCTCTCTCTCCTCCCCTACCCTCTCTGGCCCAAGGAGGTCTTGTACGTGTCTCCTAACATGTTATCTCTCTGCATACCAGGGAGACAGATAGCTTGCTCACAGCTTCTCCCTGTACCTTTCTCTGAAATGCAGAAGGAAGAAAAAACAACATCTAACCCATTTGAGAAGGCATTTTGCAGTCTTCCTAAGCAAAACAAGCTCTAGCTTTCAGTTACAAATTCTTGCGCAATTGCACCTATCCCTACGTCCTGACAGCGTTGTGCTGCCCAGATGAGTTTGCTGGTGCCTGACTTCATCTCTTCCAGGATGCATTTTATGTACAACTGAAGCCGTATCTGTGCACTTCAGCCCTGATGTGCCATAATCTCTGCTTTTCAGGTCTGGAGTCTTCCTCTTTCTCACTGTTGTTGTGTGGGGCTTTAGCAGTGGGCAAATGCAGATGAGGAACACCTGCAAACACCTTTAATCCACTTGTGCTGAATCCCAGGCCAGCAAAGATGGTACCTCTTGGAATTTATCTAGATGTATAGGTAGCATGTATGGATCTTCTAGTCACCACAAAGTCCTACTGGTGATTTCCCTTTACCTCTGGCACCTCCAGGAGGAATACCAACCTCCTTTTCCTGGAGAAGATCCTTCTGGGCACAAGATGCATTTGAGGATCTCCAGGCACTTGGATTTGAACCTCACTGAACTGGAGCAAGCAGTTTTATTTCCCATTTTATTCTCCAGAGATCAGAGCAATTAACGCAATTAACGCCCAGGTTCCTGCCATGAGGCCATGACAGGGTGGGGAACAGAACATCAGAGATATGGGCTGCAGACTCAAACCACTCCCTCCTCTTCTTGGACCTACACAGGGTTCACCTGGCCTGGAGCTTGCTGCTGGTACTAGGCATCCTAGTTTACCTGCTCAGCAGCAACAGTTTTGACAGCATTTATTGTCAGGTGAACAATCTCATGCCCAACAAAAGCATCAAAAAAATACAGACAGAAAAAAATAAATTCCTGACATGGCCTAATTTGAGGTCTAACACCAAACAGGTCTGCAATAAATTGGAAATTTTCTTCACGTAGTAGAGATCAATAAATGTAATTATTTGGACTTAAACCTCATGAATTCTGAAAAGCTTCTTGGATTACTTGGAGAATAAGTGCTATTTTATACGATGTCAAAGCTGATCAGAATAACAACACCCACAGCAAAGACCCTATCAGCAGGAATGAAACCTTACAGTATCTTGCTATGCTTTTGCTTTCCTTAAAGGAACATTACCAAGGCAGAAATCAAGTTAAAAGAATTGATGTCTCCTCTCTAGTGCTATTAACAAAGCAATACATGGGCTTGTAAACCTCTCATCATTCCAGTCTCTATCTCTTATCTTAAACCTAACACAGTCTTCAAATTTCATTTGTTTTCCTCAGCAACACTGGCTGTTCAGGCTTATGCTTTCTTTGAGATGCTGAAGTTAGACTGCCTGTCAGAGATGGGGCTCAAATCCAAACCACATTTCCACTAGGATTTGATAGAAAATAGAATAGGCATCCAGGACACCTTTAATATCAGAAAACTAATACGTGAACAGCAAGCTAAGTCAGATGTAAAATCCACACTGGTTTGGTCTGTTTCCAGGACCTTTACATGCACTGGCATGAATCAGGGGTAATTCCACTAAAGTCAGGGTCCTTCTCCGCTGGAAAACTGGCATTAGAGGAAAATTTCTTTGGCCCTAGGGTTGAATCACTTTCACTTTCCGTTAATCCTCCCTGGTTTTCCAGCACTGCAAAACGTGGCTGGGTAGAGCTCACAGCAGTACAGGACAAAGTCTGAAACAAATTTGTTCACAGCAGCAGCCTACCAGCCCAGAAGTCTATGCATTTTAACCCAGGCTACATGCTGAAGCCAAAGTGCCATCCTCAGAGATCAGAGCATTTAGGATGCACTTGCCTGGGTTGCCATAAACAGGTTTTTAACCAATTTAGTAGGTTCCTAACCTCAGCTAAGCAGAAACATAAACAGATCAGCCCCTCCTATGAACCCTGTGGCCAACCTGCCTCTTCCTGGCTGCTGAACCCACTTATCCATCTCTGTGCAACATTCCTGGCCCCTGGGAACCACAACCTGCCTGAATACAACCCAATAGTCACTGTTAAGATGGCAGTGTAGATTGATGTATATTCCAGGTCAGCATCTTAAACACTCCAGCGGAGACAGACCCCCGACCCTGGCTTTTATAGATCCTGCAAGACAAGCATCAAACTACACCATGTGCTGAGAAGGCTGTTCTTTTCCACTTAACTAAAACATGGGGGAAAGTGTATCCCAGTCCTTTGGCTAGACCCCAAAGCAGCTGTCACTCCACACACTTGGAAGCTGCAGGTGCAGTGAAAGGGGCTGGTTGTATGTGCACAGAGCTGTAATTATTTCAGCAAGTTTTTCTGACAGTAACACAGCTAATCTTTGCTTTTGTCAATCAGGTTCAGAGCATTTTCCAAACTGAAACAAGCGTCGAAGTCCACAAAACAACTTTTTTAACTGGTAGAACAGTGTCATTGGCTTGATTTGCCCATCCCACCTGTCTGCAAGGGCAGAACCAATAGGCAAAGAGACATCATCTCTGTGAGATGATGAAAAAGGATGAAAATACCTGGAATTCCCAACACTTCAGGAAAAAGTCTTCAAAGCATTAATAAACTTGAAGGAGAAGTAAGATAAGCAGTATTCTTCCTTTTTATTTCTAGCCACTGCAAGACAGGCCACCTTGCAAGACTACCACTGAAGGTGGACACCTACTGGGATGTGAATCCTGCCACTTTACAGTGCCATGGAGAGTTTTTATGAAGGCGGGAAGAAAAACCAAGTAGAATCAAGTCAAGCAGAGTCTGCTTTGTAGCAGATCCTTTATTTACCCCAAGAAGTCCCAAACAGATGAGATATCTAGACAGTTGATGGTCACTCTAGACTCCCTCGGGGCTGGACATATTTGTGCATGTGCGGTTCACTTCTCAGAGCCAGTCATAAAGACATCACCCACTGTTTGTGAAGCATCAAGGCTATATTCAAGCTGCCAGTGCACAGCAATGTAGCCAGCAGCTCCCAACAGTGAGCTCTGAGAAGGGCCTGACACTCAGCTTTGAGACACCTGACACTGTGTTCAGCTCATCTCAGGTTTCCCATCTAGGAAGTTGAGCAGGAAATACTTTAATGGGTCAAATGAAAGGCTCCTGTCGCCTGTTGCCTTTGTCCCTGAGCACACCTACAGCTCTACAGCATGGACAGTCTCATCACAAATGGAGACAACCCCTCCCACAGAGAGACATCAGAATTAGGGGGTTTAGGAAAGCAAAAAAAAATAGATTCAAAAGAAATGTTAAAAGAAGCTCAGAAAAGACCAGTTTCTAAGTAGATAATCTTTCCCGTTAAATGACTCTGCTTAGACCATGTTGTGCCTTGTGTCTCTTCTGGTTGCACTAATTGCTCTATAAGTCATCAATTTATCACCCAGAACTGCATCTGGTAAGTCAAATAGCCTGTAAGGCCTGGTTACAAAAGCCCTCTAGGAAGCAGGAAAACAAATAGGATAAAAACTAAATTAGTAGAGAGGAAAAGGTTGATGGTTTTATTTGTTCTTCAAACAGGAGCCAAAAAATGTCACAAGTGACAAAATAAGGAACCCCCATCCTTCTGCACAGCACCAGTTTTGCCATACTGATCATATTCCCTACAGACATGGGCAAATGTTCCCTGCAATTACAGAAACTGGTAAAGATGACACATAACCTAACTGCCCAAATCAGTCCTTGGCAGCCCCAGAGAAGCTGCAGAGTAAAGACCCAACTTCGCTAGTGTAACTGAGCTGAGACAGGAGTCAGGTCCAAGAGCTGCCTAAAGCAGTATTATCAACATTCTCGTAAAATGAAAAAAATGTCAACTGCTACCTGACAGTAAGAGTTAGATGCTGTCAGATACCCACAAGGATGTCCAGCTGATGTCTCACGTGAAACCAATCAGCTTTCCAAAAATCTTTGAGATGGTGGGAGGGAAGAACATTCCCCTTCTTCAGCCACACAGTTTTTTGCTTCTGGCTTTTGGAGGTTTTTTTCTTTTTTTCGTCTCCAAACAAGTAAATTGAGTTTTTCAGCAAATAATGACAGAGGACCATTGGGGGATAGATGTCAGAAGCCTCTCTATATGCATGTGTCACACTCTAGTTTCTATTATTCTTCTACATCTTCTGTTTCAACCTGTCTGCATTATAGACAGATATTGCTTTCTGTTCTGTGGAGATCATTACATCTGTAATTGGAAACCTCAAGAAATTTTTCTTCCCTCATCCACTCCAAGGAACAGCTGACAATAGAAATTTGGGTGTCAAATTGTCATTCAGATTATGGGAAAGGAGATATAGCTATGGAAACGACCTAGAATTTTTTCCCTTTCTCTTTCCTCCTTCGAGTACAGTTAAGAGTTGATAAAGAAGTTGCATAAGAAGCCCTGAGTAACTGGGACCAGTGTAAGTGCAATGACAGTAGGTAGAGACAGATGCTCTCATCAAGTGCAATGCAATTTTAAGTCCTCACTACTTTTATATGCCACTGAATTTCACTTCCAGTCCATTATGGGCTGATCCTGCTCCAAGCTTCAACTCATAAGGAGAAATGTCCTTCCATAGGGAAGTCTTTCCTTCCTGCCATGCTGACAGCACACTGACTACATCTGTTTCATCGTGCCACCCCTCTCTGTGTTGTACCACCTAGTATAAAAAGAATTTTTTTGCATCCGGGAGCAACAATTGCCATTTTGTCTTGCGCCTGTGCAAAGCTTGACCAAAGTGATGTTGGCCAGAGACAGGGTCTCCTAGGTGCTCTTGCTCTGACAACAGCTTATTTCATCTTCCTGAGAAATTGCAGTAAGCATTCACAATAATGATAGATATTTGATATTCCTTCTATGACTGGTTGCACCATCTTGTGTTAAAATACCCTGAGGCTGTGAGCACAAAAAAAGAGCAAGAGTGGAGCCTGGAGTGGATCCTAATGGAAAGGTCAGCCCAAGGAGAGGGATGGCAAGGAAATTTTCCTGGGTAAAAAGAAGGAAAAGATGAAGTAGAAAGAATGGCATTTCACTTCTATAAAAAGAGAGATTAAATTTGGGCATAATCACCTTGTTGTATGCAAACACCATCAAAAACTGAGACAAAAGAGCTTTCTGTCTACCTGTGGTGTTAAAGCAGCAGAAATACTTAAAGATCTTTTTCTCTATATAGTTGAAAGGCAGCATAAGGACTGAGTTAAAGAAAAGGGGAAAGCCTTCTGTAATAATGCAGAATTTTCTAACGGGGGGGGTGGAAGAGAATTTCAGCAAGAAATGAGAGGAGAAGTGAGGAAATCTCCCTGTGTCACTAGTCAGGTTAGAAATCTTCCACAGTACCTTTTATATAGATAATTTCTTATTAAAAGCTCTGTCTATTTAAAATACAAGAAGCCCTGATCTGGCCATTGTGTCCACTGTCTCTGCAAAACTGTTTGAAGCTGAAGCTGTAACCTGTCATGCTGCACTTATTTATCACGTTTACAGTAGCCTGTCATATGTTCTGAGCAGTTTCCAAACACTGAAGAAGGATGTAGCCAGATCTCAAGATCTCATACTCTGAGAGAAGATGGCAAAGGCTAAGTGAAGAACAACAATTTGCAATTTAGGTTTAAAGCTCATTTTACAGGCGAATTTTCATCACTTTGGCAATGTAAAGAGGACTCCACACAGTAAAAAAGGCAATTTATTATTATTTTATGGGTCCTTTAAATTTTAAAGATAGGAAAAAGAACCTTTCTATAACTAAAAATCAATCTCCAATGTACATATCTGTTCAGCTCAGAGTAAACAACCCTGTGGAAATGTGTTTCTAAACAGATGCTAAAAGTAGGAAGAAAAGTGCTACCATACATCTTAATGTTTCCACACACCTTTGGCTTTTTCTGCCTTCAAGCATGCCCTGGGCAGACTTTCTAGCCATTTAGTTTGGATTTCTGCTTTGCTGGCAAAGGCAAGACATGCACTCTCTTCTTGGCAGCTGCAATATATTTTACTCCCTCTGGGATCAGTACACTGAGAATTCAAGCCCCAGGCAGGGGAGTGATCTGCATCATGCATGCAACTTGCTGTGGGCTCCCATGTGAATGATAAACTCACTCTGGGGACAAATGCACTCTAACCTGAGCACACAGGGTGGTGTCTGCTTGTACACCCTAGGAGACAAGCAGTTGACTCTGGGCAGCACTCAGAGCTTCCCAGAGGATGCAGAAGTGCAGAGTCTCATCTATGCCTGCTGGCAGGTCCACAGGGAGCCTGTACTTTTTCACACAGAAAACACTGTAAAAAACACTTCCCTGATCAATTACCTGTACAGATCTGGTGATCAGGAGTTGGTCTTCTCCATGATTGACTCTGTCCCTTAGTTACACCAGTCTCTCCAAAATTCTTCCCACACACCTTGCTCCATCCATCCCAGGACCAGACACACCATCGCCATACAGCCAAGTCATTCTCTACCCCTACAAAGATGGCACTTGCTTCATGTCTTAGCAAGCTGTGCAGAGTGAGGTTTATCACTGATTTATGGGACTGCCATGCTCCGGGCCAGATTCCCATCACCCAGTTTGTAAATCTGTGTAACTGAGCCCTATCTCAGAGCATTTCTCCAGCATACGCTGCTGTAGTAGATGCAGTTGTCAGCACGGGATCCTTGACAAGAAACAAAAGATTTTTACTGGGTGCTCTTAATGCAGTGATTCATATTTTTTTTTCAGGTTTCATCTATTATTAATTGTTATTATTATTTTTTTATAATTTGTTAAGCACTTGCAACATATTTCTCCACACACATGACTAATCATGGTCCCAATCTTTGAGAGCTGTATTTTCAGTAGACACATTTTTTATCACAGACTGCTATGAGCTCATCATAATTTCTGCAATATTTACAGTGTATCTTAAAGGTCTACCACCTACATCTTCAGCTTTCTTTTTATTTTTGTGGACATTTCTTCTCCTTCTGTTTGCAATGAGATGAAACAGACTTAGAAATCTAACATCTTTTAAAAAATGCCTGTAGTGTTTTCTTATTAATCACATGATTTCCCAGCCAATACCATGAATTTTCAAGAAGTAGGAAATGAGAAAACAGTGTGAAAGCAAATAGTGGTAAAATTACTGTCTTCAAGCATAGCAGAAAGAAATACACCGTGTTTTACACTCATTATCATATTTCCTATACCGCAGGTTATGCTACATGAGGATATACAGAAAAATGAGCTCTGATCTCTCCTGGACAATGTGTTTGGTTCATGCAAGCACAGGGTAGTCACTGACCTGGGGGTCTGGGCTTGACATGGTTCCTGCCCACACTCTCCATCTGACCACAGTTTCTCAGGGCATGAGTTATCCCTATGCACTACAAAGCCAAAAGCAATACAAGTTTTGAGGCAAGGAGCTCACTAGGAGATGGTTTTTATTGCTTCACAGTCCTTGCACCAAGCATTGAGGTTCCTGATTGAGACTCTTTCAGTTATAATGAACAGAATCAAAGAATAGTTTGGGTTTAAAGTGAGCTTAAAGATCATCTAATTCTAACTCCACTACCATGGGCAGGGAACACTTCCACTAGACTGGCATCCTGGTTTTCAGCTAGGGCAGTTAATATTTTTGCAGTAGCTATGAAAGGGCGGAGCCTGGAGCCGTGTGGGCATGTCTAGGTTTTTATTCTATACCACCTCACGTCATCGCAGGGAGTTGGGGGTGGAAGGAAGGGATTGTTGCTTCCTGGAGGAAGGTGAGTGTGGCTTGCGGTGGTCAGGGAATGTGGAAGGTCTGTCCACCATTGTTTTTCATTGTCCTGGGCTTGGTGAGCATTTTTGCATGTGAATCACCCTCTCTTTTGTACAGTCTTGTTATTAGCATTGTTGCTGTTACTGTTCATTTCCTTATCTCATTGTTGTTTCCAGTAAATTGTTCTTATCTCAACCCACAATTTCTAACTTTTTTGATTCCCATTGGAGGAGAGCAGTGTCTGCTTCGGAAGAGTCTGGGGGAGAGGGGGGTGCTAAATTAGTGAGTGCTGTTCCTAAACCAGGACAATCATGTTGCCCAAAGTGCCATCCATCCTGGCCTTGAACACTTCCAGGGATGGGACATCCACTACTTCTTGATTATCTCAGAGGTCTTTCCCAACCCAGCTGATTCTGTGATCCTATGACTCTACGATTCTATGACTCTGTGATTCCACGATTCCACAACTTCTCTGGGCAACTTGGCCCAGTGTCTTACTACCCTCACAGTAAAGGATTTTTTTCCTCACATCTGTCTCCCTTGACCTGCTGGTCACTGGAATAGAGAGAATCATTTGCATGGCCATTGACTGGGACAGTGAGTACTGGGATCTGCTGTGCTAAAAGGGCTGGAGCAGAAAAAGCAGTTTGAAGCAAGGAGTAAATGATGGATGTGAAAGCTCAAGTCAAAGAACGGTATTGCAGCTGCTCCATGTACCACCTTGGAGAAGCAGGATCTCTTTTCTGTGCTAGGAGGCAGGAAAATAGTTCAGAGAGATCCATAGTGTCTGATTCTGCTGGTCAAACAGCCTAACACAGCACCTTCCCTCTCCCAGCTAAGAGCAATACTATATATGAGACAGGAGAGAGACTTGTGGTTATTTATTGTTTTAAAATGAACAGGGCATATTGATTATTTTTCCCCTTTTCTTTCTGAAAACAGGATTAAGTTGGTATAACAAACAGCTCCACTAATGGACTTCATCAGTAACTGATGTCCATCTTGAGCTGAAGTCAACTGCATCCTTCTCTACTTGTTTAACCCCAGCATTCCTTGTTCCAGCAGTGGTCCACATACTGACTCATTAAATCCTTCCAGACCCATCTCACAGGACTGTCCTCTCAAAGTGAGTGTCATCATTTTGTTTCTGAGGGCCTGTGGTGCATGAAATGAGCAGATGTAGCTCCTTCATCTGTCACTGAGTCCTTATCCCACTTAAAAAGCACAGAGCAGCCACTCTCAGCCAGAGGCTCCAGGGAGAGCTTCATGTCCTTTTGGAATCTTCCTGCTGGGAAAGCACAGGAAGGTGACAGCCCTCATACTGCTACCTCTCCTACTCACTCTCACACAGCAAACGTGACAGGAGTGGGAGATGCCACTCACAAAGTTAAACTGGAGAGAGGATGACTGAGCACATCTAGCTAGTCACACAGACAGTGCCCCAGCCACTGGCTCTCTGGGACCCATCCCAGAAAACAGCCAGTTTCATGAGCCCAGAGACGAGACTAAAAAGAGTGAGAATGTCCCAGCAAAGTTCCCACAGGCAAGAGGTGGCACTCCCCTTCCTGCTGTTGGATCCCCAGGTTTCCATCACCAAAGCATCACAGTGCCATGACTTCAAGGCCACTTTGGGGGCAGCAGCTGTCAGGCTTACAGCAGGCCACAGGATGCCCTCCACACTTACACCTAGAGCATCTGAGCAGTGCTAGAACACCAGCCAGTTGGACTGTCTTTGCACGGGGCCATGCCCCACAGCTACACAAAAGTCTTCTGGTGGTCCACAATGCAAGTTTGGTGGAATTAGCCACGTCTTTGAACTGAACCACAAACTGGTGGGGCTGTTTGCACACCTAAACTTTGGCACGTGATTCAAAGCACCATTGAATCAAAGGTCTGTAAGAACACAGGGAGGGCCCCAGCTGAAAGCACCCGCACCCCGAGCTGTTTCAGGGGATAGAAGAACCTTGTGCAGAGAAATGAGCACCAGCTAAGCTGTCAGGCTGAGGGCATCAGTCATCTCTCTGAAAGGATAGCAGAGAGCGACCTTGCATATAAATAACCGAAACGCACAACCCGGGACTTTCTGTCTCTGTCAGACAACCCTCGATAGGCAGTTGTGAGAAATACGGCAGCCACACGGTAATATAAAACAGGCTTACATTTGTCACCTCATTGAATCCAGGTATAAAATATGATACATCTTTTTCCAGCAGACAACGTCTTCCATATCATCTGTGGGACAGGTTCAGACCCACTGAGGCCCCTGAAGGAAGGTGGGGATTACACACACATGTATGCACAGGGGAACTTCAGTGAGCACTGAACATTTGTGAATTGTCCACTTGCCTGTAGGGGAAACTCCTGCACAGAGGATTAAATAGCCTGTCCCACCACTTCTGCCTATTTCTTTCTACTGCCTTCGGTGAGAACCATGAAGGTGTACTCAAAAGGCAGAGGTCAGCCTGTAAGTCTTCACCTCACCTGTCTAATGTAGCAAAACCCCTGTAGTTTCAAACAAGTCGACTGTCATGCGACATTGCCTTCTCATCACACTAACAGCTCAGATACTTGCAGAGCTACTGGTGTGAATAAAACTATATATTGTACACAGTCACTCTGCCGGAAGAGCCATTCACTGTTTCTGCATGGACAAGGTACTGCCAGGGAACTTGCACCTGTTGATAATACCATGCTTTTCCAGGTATTTTTGTACCAAATTATGTGAGAAATAGGGCAGTTCTTCCAGAGCTGCAGGGGGACTGCAGAGCCGCCAGAGCACAGCTCAATACCTCTACACCAGCAACCACTGTAGCCACACAAGAAAAACCCTACAAACACAAATACCTGTCAATGAAGGCATAGTTTAGGTCCCAAATTCATCAGTGAATTGCTCAGAACCCAGAAAACATAGATACTTTCCCCAGCTTACCTGAAGAACACTTCTCCTGGATGTCCTGGACTCTGTCAGCACTGGGAATGGCTGCAGTCATGCGAACTGGATTGAGTTGCATGGCTAATTGATCTTCTTTACATCGGGGCAATATGTCTCCCTCAGATCATCTCTGAATTACGCTTGAGAACTTCCTCTACGTGTCTAAAGTTGGTTTCATACAAGTAATGTATCATTTTGTTACCTCAGTCCAATGCTAAAGTTGCCCTCAAAAAGTACAGCGGAGATGTGAAAGTGATTTGCGGGGGACTAGGTTGCACTGCTCACGTTGTAGGTGTGTAATAAGGCTCCAAAATCCTGAGGTGAACTCTTTGAATCTGGCCCAAACAACTGTTGTAATATGTAATTGAGGGATTTCTCTTTCTTTTTTTCTTTATTTCCTTATTTCAAGGCAAGCAGAAGATAGAGAGAAAAGTAACCTAAGAATCAACCCACTTCCACTCACAATCAGGTACGAGTCCTCCACATACTCCCAGCTTGAATGAAAACAAAGATTTCACTTTCATCACATTTTCATAGAAAATAGCTTGAATTCACTGACCATCTAATTCAGCCAAATGCAGCTACAGAGATTAGATGAAGTGGTGAGACAGGACTTAAAACTCTCTTTGAACAAAAATCCAAGGCTGCCTAAGAGTACCTTGACACTGATTGAGGACTTTGACTGCTCTTAACACACAATCCCCACAACACCAGGACCCTGAAAGTCCCCAGTGCTGTTATATCCTATGACTGGACTGTGAGTCCTGTACCTGACCCCGGCATCCTCAAAAGGACCTGCTGGGGAAGGAGGAGAAAAGCAGTACTCTGAGGGAGAGAGGCATCAGCACAGGTCAAGGCCAGGAACACAGGTAGTGCCAGGCAGGTACTCCTAGAAATTGTTCTGAAAGTCCAGCTTTCCATTTGAGCAATTATTTCTGTTGGTACTAATCAGAGCTGCCTTTCTCGAGTGCTCCCTGGTATTGCCTTCATTCATATTCCCCTGTACTGTTCTGTTTGTGTTAAAGAGCCTCTACAGACTCCTCTGCACGTACCACTGAAATGGGGTTACTTCATGCTCCAGCAGATAGATGGGATTGTACTGTGTATATTTACATTTTTAAAAAAGACATCGCTAATGTATTTCAGTAATGATAACAAAAAAAAAAAAGTGTTTCTAGCCATTACAGTAATGGTTTTGAGCTAATTGCTTGCATTTGTGCTCAAATATGGTTCTCCCCTCTCTGACTCATTTCCATTTTTATGGAAATCAGCTTGCTTGCTAGACTATAAACTCGCAGCTCTTGAGGGCCAGCTGTTGTCTGACTTCCTCACTAAGGTAGGAACTTACTTCACAGATTGCAGTAGGACCACTTGTGGAAGGAGATGCTACTTTGCACAGGTAAAATTTCCAGCACCTTGCTCACAGTCCATGGGATGCTCTGGGAGCTGCTGTGTGCTTTCAGTGCCTGAGGAGCTATGCCCTGAGGGATGCAGGCAGTCAGAGCCATCTCCCTTTGGAATTAGCTTTCTTGCAGCTCTGCCTATTGCCCAATGGCATTAGAAAATAAATAGGGGAGCTCCCAGCAACTCTTTCATGTCATGGGCTGAGCATGCAGCTGCTACAGAAGGACTTTACAGTGCAGCAGTCCCTGTCCCCTCAGCCTCCTGGCTGCCCACTAGTACAATGATTTCCGTGTTAACAGGGAATTGTTCTCCACAAGGGTCTATGCTATACTTGGCACAAATCAAAAAGAGGGACCAAGGTTGTTTTCAATTCCTTTGAACTTCCTGTTTTACAAGTCATTGGACCCACAGGGAAAGACAGAAGAATATGAAGCTGGAAACTTGCTTTGTCCAACCTAAAGATAAGAAAGCCCATTCCACAATGGATAAGTTGAGGCCATGGTCTGGCAGGATCCACAGCAGCTGACAGCCCTGCTCCAGTAACTACAGGATGGCTTCTTTTCTCTTGAGCACCAAGACAATAGAAATGTGACTAGAACATGCATTTGGAGTCACTTTCAAGCATTTACTGATGGACACAGTGACTGACTCTGGTCAAGGATTGTTGCACATTTCATAGGAGAGCACAAAGCCTGTCAGAAAATCTCTGCTGCCTAAATGCTTCAAAGCTCCCTCTGCTTGGAGCACACCCAAACTAACTTGGAACAGCTAAGAACCACGAGCAACAGACCCTGAACTCACAGGAAGAGAACTTCAGCTCCAAAACCCGTGTTAGACACTGACTTGCAGAGGAAGGGAAGATATTCCACTGCCTCTCCAGTGTCCACATGCTCTTTTTCCACATGTAATCTGGCCATGCGGAATCAGAAGGAAGGAAGGAAGGAATAGATGACTGAAAGAGGGATGTGTGCTGTACCAGTGTCTTTTTTCTCCAGGGTGATTGAGAGAATAGTTAACACCTGCTGAGCACTTCCACTTCATCCCTGCTCAGCCACTGTGATGTCCTAGTATCTAACACGGAGAGGACAGCTGTTCTTAAAATACCTGTTTGTGTTGCTGTCAGACTCAAGCTTGGGCTTAGTTCCCAGATCTAGGTGAACTGTACTGTACTCAGGTGCAACTCAAGCATGACTTCGGTCACGTTGGGTGAATTTGCCTAGGCACCCTGGTCAGAAACACAGGGTCTGTTCTGGTCATCTTCCCTTTCCATTCAGCAGCTCAGCTGTTTGGAGTACATGCAATATATTCTCTACATCCAGCTTTGCATAGATGTGTGTTCTCAGTGTTATCCTTATTTCTTTCATATTATTTATCTGTTCTTTCGTCATTTTCATTCCAGACTTAGAAAAAGCATTCCAGACTTTCTTGGGGCAAAGCATCTATACATGTCCCCAGGAACTTTGTCCAAAGTTTGCTGTGTCCACTTGAACACTGGACATAAATTATGTGACTGTATCCCTGAAAACGGAATGAAGTTACTTATTACTGTGCCCTGCTGCATAGATATGGCTCTTTTCTCTCACTCATGAACCAGATGAGGGAAAAATTAAATGAGTGTCTTATAGATCTATATTCTGAACACAGAGTTTGTTGCTTTATGTCCCTAAATCTATCTGTCAGCTCCTATCACACATTAGGGCTCTTGCTGGAACAACGGCTCCACCATTCTTAAATTAGCTTTCCTTGTTGATGTTTAAATGAAAAGAGACATCCAATTTGTGACTGAAAATGTTTGTCATTTCTTAGGGGGATCCAGACACACAAAATACAATTAACATCTCTGAAGAACGTCGCACAGAGGTTCAGCAGCAGCTGACAGAGAAAATGAAATGAAAACAAATAAAATCAGTGGTTCTAATACCATAACTCGAGTGGCAAGTGTAATCTTCTCCTTTTATCTGAGGTCGGAATTGCTTTTCTGCAACAGCTTTCATTATGAAAATGCGGCACTTGTCAGCACCAGAATATTAAGACAACACATGCCCACAGGGGCCCAGATCATTTTAACGAGGAACAAACAATCCAGAATGCAGCTTTTATGGTTTTTTTTCTGAGCTAACACCTGCTTTGCAGCAAATGAACAATGGTAATGATAAGCATGACAACTCACACATGTCTGGGCTGCATCACTGGCATCTTTTTCTTCCTACCAGCTAAACAAGGGCCCAGTGCCCAGTGTTACTTTTAGGACTGCTAGAACCCTTGGCCACTGGCTGGGGACAAGCTTTGTGATTCCTTGAGCTGTTGATCTTGTGGGATGATCCTGAACAGCTCAGGATAATGTAAGATCAGCCAAGCTACTGCAGGTCCCCCAATCTCTCAAGTAAGTTATTGAGGACTGGATGGATCCCCTATTTTACTACCGTGGCTGATGACTCCTAAGACATTTGCTTAAAGTCACAGAGAGAATAAGTAACTCAGACAGAATAGAAACAAGAGGTCTGATCCCTGCTTTGTGGCAGCTCCCACAAGGTTCCCCAGCTGCGTATTTTCTCCCCTTCAGGTTGGGAGTAGGAAGAGATGGACAAAGCAGGAAGCTGCATACCTACCCGTAGTTTTCTACAAGTAATTTTTTCAGATACCTTTCTTAAGGCCTGACTGAATGACACAAGCCTCCAGAAAACAGGAAAAAAAAAAAAAAAAAAAAAAA
>VXAY01007243.1:1790461-1815694 GCA_013399855.1 Oxyruncus cristatus | reverse complement strand
AAAAAAAAAAAAAAAGCCTTGTTAATGTACTAATTCTTATTTATTCTCTAAATGCTCATTTAGAGCATTTAGTTATCATTTAGGTTTCAGCTGTGTCTGTGAAACTTAATGTGTCAGAGCTCCTCAAAGTAGAATCTCCTACCCAGACCAGATTTGATATGCTGAGGCTGAACCCTGCCAAAGTTTGCACAGTGGTATGTTTCCCATCACATTCTTTTATATTTCTAAGGAACTATGAGGTAAACCTATTGCAGGACAGATCTGTTGCTGCACAGGGGATTCCAGTTGGGACACAGGAGAAGGACGACTACTCAGTTCATCCAAGTTCTGGAGATGGCCAGAAGCTTGAGATCTGGAACAGCCAGGAACGCCATTAACCTCGTAACAGAATCTTTACTGTAGAATCTTTACTGTAGAACAACCCCAGGGAATTTGCCAGTAGCATCTCTGCAGAGAAGCTAAGACTAACTTGACCTGAGGATTATTTTTCCTCAGCTTTAGGACTGAATCACAGTTTCCGGTATGGCCAGTAAGATACTGTCATCACTTAGGTAGTGACTTGCATGGGAATTGCAATGCTGTAAAGCCCAGACACTTGGAAAGAGTTCATTTCCAGAGCAAAAGCATGTAACTGAAAAGCCGGTCAGTGGCCTACCTCTCCCTCTGGGCAGAGGTCTCATACAGGGCTCCTACCTCAGCTCAGTTATAAAAGGGGTCATGGTTTTAAGGCCTGGATGTTCCCCAGTCCAGTCCCTGATGTTAGCCAGCATAGCAGTCATCCCAGTCACATTGCTGCCGCATTATTTTTGCTCTGTGGATGAAAAGAGGATTAAAGTCTTCAGAGCTGCCAATCCAGATTTTTTTGGTTGCAATCCGCTCATTTAAGCAAACAAAACCTGCAAAGCTGGAAGGAGACAGACACATAAGATTTAGAGCGGAGTATGGAATAGTGATGCTGCATTTCTCCAAATAGCAAATCTATGTGCATCTCACTGGGAAACCAAGCGGAGACCTTGAAGATGGAGGGGAGCAGAAAGGATGCCACAATTCAACCACACTCATTGAAAGGAAAAGGACAGCAAGACCCTCAGGGCCTACAACTGACAAGATAAAGAGAGAATGTAAATATCTTTGACTGAGAACACACTTTGAAAACAAATGAAATTACTTCTGTACCTTCTGGTTACTTCTGTTTCCCTTAGGGACTCCACCATAGTAGGTGGGATGGTAGTGGAAATGAGAGAGGACAAAAAACACTGTATTTCTGTTGGCAGGACTCTGTTTTTTCTCCCTCATTTTCCTTGGAATGAAATCATGATTCTTCCATTCTCCACAGCTCACTCCATTTCTCCTTTCTCAAAAGCAGATTTCAAGACTTTCTGGTTATATGCAATACATAATAGAACCCAATTCAGATGCAGGAACTACAGATGTCAGCTCTCTCTCTCCCTTTCTCCCTCTCCCTTGTCATTATTAATGGGAGAAGCTCATCACTCCTATTGGAAAAGGATAGAAAAATTTCTTTCCAGGACAAAGAATGTATTTTTACTTAGTCCAAGAATTACTGCTCAAATATTAAGATCTGTTCAGGATTACACGCTGAACATCCACACGTAAGAACAGAAATTCCAGGACAATTAAGGATTTCTCAGAAGTGTTCTGAAAGATAATTTTTTGTAAAAAGACCTACTCTTGCATGAGTTTTGTTCAGTCTGCCAAAAAATTGGTAGCTTTGTCTAATCCATCATAAGATATGACACATCAGAAAGCATGACGCAGCTTAAATGAAGGGTGGCATTTTGTAAAAGCATCTGACCTCATGCCAACACCCATCTGCATTCCCACTCCGCTCACGTCCCCGTTTTGTCTCTCTTGTTTACCAGGGGCTGGAGCCTGCCCAGCGCACCCAACTGCACACACAGGCACCCGCTGGCAGAAAAACATGATGGAAAACAAACATTTACCAGTGGCCAGTATGCTTTAACTTCTGTGCAGGCAAATTCAGCCCCGACAGAAAATGTTGAGAGTGATAGCCCTGGTTTTTGAAACTTCTCTGTAGGAGAGACCATGGAGCATAATGTGAAAGCAGAGTTTGTTATATATTCACAGGTTGTTGCAGTGCCATTCCGTGGGGAGATGGGCCTTCAGTTTCCATTCAGACTTACCATGCTCCTCTGGGGATACAGCAAGGGAGCCAATTAGTACTAGCGATGGCAGAGGTGATTTAGTGATATGGACACTTGTGTATAAGAAAATGATGGGTGTTGTCAGATCAGTGGAATAAAATATCCTTCCTGAAGCAGCCCAGTCATGCCAGTTAGCTAGAGGCATCGGGTGTCTGGAGAGATGAACTGCAGATCCTGACCTAAATTTAGAATGATGAGCTTTTTTTTTATTTTTTAATTTTGCTCATTACTCTGCTGTACTGCTCTTATCCTGCAAAGCATTGAGGTATATGCGTAATTCAAAGCACATCCACACCCTGTTCTTCATACACTGAAAATCACAGACGTGCTTATCTGAATTGCTAGATGAAAGACCAGGAGCATTACATGGTTATCTCAAGCACCCGCAACTCTTCTGGTCACACATCCCAGAAGATACTGATAGAAGTAACACTGGAACCATTCGTAATCCTTTGGGGACTGTAAATGATATGATGGCAACTTCATAGCCACTCTGCACAGATAAATGCATATAAACGTATTAAATACTTCAGTGATTCCCAAATACATGCCTGCTCCATCTCTTCAGCTTTTCCTATGTGAGTTTGAATCACTGATATCTTATGGATGCAGAAGAATTCTGGGCAGGAGGAAAGGAAGGAATAAAGATTTGCAACTTCTAACTTTTCCAGTTCCTGGAACAATTTATCTCATTGTTCTCTCTTCTCTGCCTTTCCTTTCACTTTTAAATCCTTCACCCCTGTATGAATTTCCAGTAGATGCTCCAAGAGCTCATGTTTTCTCTCCTTGTGAGGCTGCTCACAGATTTTCTGCACAGACTGTCTTTTCTATCTGCAATTCCAAAAAGAAAAATCAGTTCTTTCACAGTGCCACACTGGCACTCACAGGTATACATCTACTTGCAGCATGACTCTGCAAAATTACCTGTATGCCTCATTGAAACACCCTAGAAACTCCCAAAACCAGCACCGGAGTCTGTGACTCAAGGTTCTGAAACTACTTAAGACTCTGGAAGATACCAGACTCATGAAAAATTTATGGAATAGAATAAATCAGAATTTATGCATAAGGGTTTGTGCCTGGCCAACAAGCAATCTCCTTTCACGCCCACAATTGCAAGACCAGACACCTTTAATTCACACTTGCTTCAGGAGTACTCCGTAGGACCAGGCCATTAGTTAGTACATTTTCAAGGGGTGATTCTGTCTGACTAAACACCTTATAAGACAGGTATCTTTTAGGGCATCTTCTTAGGTGTCCTTAATAAATAAGGAGAATTACATTCATTCATTATGGAAGTACATTTTGCACCAAAACCAAGAAGAACACAATTTATCAAAACTGAGCATGCAAATAGAATGTCTAGACACAGAGAGAAGAACAACAGAAATCATAGCTGAGAGCTGTAGAGTTCCCCCAATCTGTTGTGAAATGCTAATTTTTTTAAAGACTAGAAATGAATGCAGGAAGGTCTCTGAGCTTTGGGCTAGAGAAGCTGAATACATGAAGGACCATATCTATTCATTTAATTTCTCTGGTTTCTTTGAAGTCATTGTGAAAGATTTTGATATACTGAGATGTAACTGGTTTGCTCAATGTTTCCCACAGAAAAATCCATTCAGTAGACAATGAATCACATTTTATCCTACCTGCCTGTTTAAACACACTCTGTCAGAGAGCATCTGTAGTTAATAGGGCTGTGTCATCTCAGTCATATCAGAAAAATTAAATTCAAGAGATCGTAATATAAATGCAACTACTTTGCTTTCAATGTGACCATCAAAGAAGCTGGGAAATGGAGGTGTGGTTTTGTTTCTTTAGAGGGTATGAGGAATTCTTAAAAGGGTTTTATATACTACAGCCTTTTAGATTAGAATTGTGTCATGTCATTTTCTTTAGGCATTCAGAGTTACCAGCAATTGCCTTCCTTGTTTCCTTTCTTTACTGGGGAAATCCAGGACTGCGGTACAACAGAAGACTTTGTATTGACTCAAATAATAGCAAAATTATGGTATTACAAGAGTCAAGAGACTGACAGTGGGGGAAGATGGAGAGTGTCAAACTGGTCTGGTTATATTAATTTAACTTTATTCACTATTGGGCATTGCAGATGAAAAAGAATGGTTTTGCTGAACATTCAGCATCACTGTCTTCAAAGGAGCTGCTGCAGCAGCAGACATGTCATGTTCACCAAGCACACTAAATTTCCTCCAGCAAAATCAGGAACACCAAAACCAACATTGTGGCTGCTTCATGCTTAGAAAAAGTAATGAAAAGGGAAAAAAAAAAAAAAAAAGCCAGCTTTTCTCAGGTTTTTGTATTATTATTGGCAAATACTATTGTTTTCCCAGCCTTTCTCAAAATACTCTGAAACTAATACCCAGAAAGGGAAAGACTTTGTAGTTCACAAAGTCTTTCATGGGATTACCTTTTAACAAATGCCAGCTTTGGCAAAGCAGGGCAACACAGACCCCAGAGCATGTGCCATGCCCAGCCCAGGATGCTGCAGTGATCCCCTGCCTCATCTTCTCCTGCTGTACAAGTCCTGCCTGTGCCCATCCTTCAGTCTGAAGGCATCAGGGATGCAGGAGCTTTATGTCAGAACTGGAATGCAGCACACCTTTCATCCTGGGCAGTTTGTCCAGCAGCAACAAGATGGAACAATTGGGAGGAGCAATCAGCATTTTCAACTATTATATTTACAGCAATTCCTTTCCTCCACCAAAAAAAAAGGAAAACTTAGGCTAAACTAAGATAATTAACCTTATCAGATTTTTTTCCCTCTGAGACAAAAGGTTGCTTCCTTAATCTGCTTTGCAGCTCAAAGCAGGCAGCAACACTGTGCCACAAGAAGCTGGGCAGTGAGGGCACAGAAACGTTACCAGGAGCTCGAGAGGAGAATGAGTGATGCTGGTCACGGGAGGGATGGGGCAAACCTACATCAAGAGCCAGGGGCACCATAAGATGAGCAGAGACAGCATCATGTTTGGATGGGCACAAAGCCAAGAGTTGGGCATACCTAGAAGGACAGTTTGGGCTCAGAGGTGGCAGCCCAGATTTGAGGGAAAAGCTCACAGAGTGGGTGCCAGGGCCCTGACAGGCACCAGAAACAAAAAAGAACCCTTACAACACCCAGGCCTTTCATCCAGCTCACTGTCAGGCTCTGCTGCCTATCACAAGGACACCCCACACACCCCGAAGTGAGACACGTGCAGTCCAGGTGCAGGTGCAACTCCTGAGCTGATTACCAAAGGGAAGGAAACTTCGGGATCAAGGGCTGTTTCTAGCCTGCTGAGTCTGGAGGGAAAGACCCACGAGCTCTGCAAACCACCGAGCATCACTGTAAAAGAGGCGATCCCACCCTGCCACAGATCCCGCAGCCCCATTCTCCCCACTACAAGGGCGCCGGGTGCTGAGCCCACCCCAGAGGACGTTTCCTCGTAACTCATAATGAGGCCGACTTCTCTCACGCAGCTTTTCCATAGCAACAGAGAGGCGATTCTAATCTGCAACATAAAAGACGCAGCGAAAATGACATGGTTTGGAGTCCGGGGTTTTTCTGGCGGGGGAGAGGCAAGGCTGTCGCTGCAGCCGCAAGCGGCCCTCCCTGGGCTGCAGCATCCCCGGCCGGCAGCCCCCGGCAGCGGCGTGTGTCCAGCACCACCACGCGGCCCCAGCCGCACCCGCACCGGCCAGGGGGCGAGAGCCGGGGCGCAGCGAGCCCAGGAACCGGGGTGTCGGCTCCCACCCCGAGATCATCTGCCAGCAAGGCTCCCGGCTGCCGCAGCACGGACAATCCAGGTTTTTAGAGCAGAGGGAGGCAGAAGTGGGATGCCAGCGGGATCAGGCTTTAACCCGGTGGGATGCAATGGGAAGGGGCGATTGCTGTCCTCTTCCTCCAGGTCCTGACAGGGAAGTGGAAAGTACAATCCAAGACGCACCCGCGGACCGGGAAATTAATTGAACCGTATAGGCTTGGGAGGGCAGCAGCCGTGCGGGTGGAATGCTCTCAGGTACAAGGGTGATGTGGAAGCACAATGATTATTATTCCCTCTCTCCTGGCAAGCAGCACAAGCCAATATCCAAATTCATGGTGTACTATTTGTAATTGCTTAGCAGGGCTATCGAGCACCAAACTTCCTCAGCTCTACCGTGACAGACAGAGCAGAGGGGGAAATACGCTGTGCTTCATTCACTGCAGTTTAAAGCAGTCCCCCAGAAAAAAAAAAAAAAATAAACCAGAATGTAAAATAAGTAGACCAGCACATAAAAGAGCAAAGCACACGGCTTGGAGCAGGGCTCCTAGGCAGTCTGTTAATATAAGGAGTAGAAGTATATATAAGCAGTTGCTTCAGAAACAGCACTTGCTTATGCTAGATGAATACCAATACTTGCACTGTGGTTCTAATATCACTTCAGGGGCTGACTAACACTGGCACCTGTGAAAAATAAGACTTGCATTTTCTCTGGCCACTTCCTGGAATAATATCTCTTGTCTTCCTGGTTGTGATACTAACACTGATATATCATTTCATCCCTTCATCCCCAGCCTGCAAAAAGGTCTACTCATATCCCACATCAGGGTAGACAGAACCCCAAGAGCAGCCTTTGCATTCACAGCACCATTCTTCAAAACGAACCCAAAAAATCCACACACAACACTTTCAGGATTTTTATTTCTGAGTAGTTTCATTTATTTTATTTTATTAGAAATTACAAAGAAACTCTCTCCAGGAGAGCAAGGAAAAGAACCAACCCTGAAATATTACGAAGCTATTTTGTTCCTTATAAACACAAGCAAAGTTACGTATTTCGTTCACATGCATGGACAAAAACATTTTAAGTAAAACATCCTTTACAAATAACACCTGCATTAGTCTCAGAGATGAGCACATAATCAGATTGGCCTCACCTCCCCTACCTAATCTTATTTTCCTGTTTTCTTTTTAAGTTGTAAATTTCTATGCAGCAAACATCTCTTTTTCTGCACATCATTATGAATATTGAAATTAGCATGGATGGCCTTGGAATTAAATCACTAGGTAGCACAGCCTAACACAGAGCTGTATCCTACAGTTGTTACACGGCCATTTATACAGAGAACTTTGCTGGATACCAGGCAAAACTCTTCAAAAGGAATAAAAAGCTATTGCTAGAGGGAAAAAGGAATATGATGCACAGTGCTCTCTCAACTACAATTCTGTATGATTCCTATGCAAAACACTTCAAAAGCCAAGTAATTCACAGATCTTGCTCTCCAAATTGATATCAAAGTTCCCACCAATTTCAATCATGGCAAACTAAATCACTGAAAGACATCAATGTTACTGGATATGGACATGGTCAATACTCAATATTCCAATCTTTCATCCACCCACCTTTGGAAAGAGAAGGGAGAAAAGATGAAAGAGCTATCTAAACCTCAGACTGCTGAAGCAGACGGGTCCAGCAGAGTGCTTTACCAGTAATCAGCAAAAAAAACCTGAAAGAGCAGAGCTTCATTCCAACCCACTGCATAATCTCACAGTGCCTTAAAATTTGGGGATTACATGGTCAATGAACACCTCACTAGTTGCCCAAGGCTGCATTAATATCTAGCAAAATCTTATTTGATTCATCAAAAGAGCATATTGTCTGTATCTGACTTTGTGAGCTAGATTTTAAATTCCACTATTTCATGCATGATGAACACTACTGTAAATCTAAAAACCGTAACTGTTCAGAGGGGAAGGGCTCACCCATAACGTGAAGCTTCCACATGCATAAGAGGAAACTTCAAGCACACAAATGTCAGAAGCAACCCTGAGCACAGTGTGGGAACAGGAGGTACAGCTATTACTCTGCCTTCATTTTTAAGTGTGTAAGCGATGCCGATGCGTTTCTCACCTCTGCATAAACATGCAACCCAAACAGAATCAATGACACTTCTTCCTTACACTGCAATGACACAGCTGAATCAAAGGAGGGTGAATTTCCACTGTATTTAAATACACTTGAAGCACTCAGGCTTGGTTTGTGCAGCATGTGTTAGAGGGTGAAATGGGTGTGGAAAAGGGACATGAAATGAAAAAAATCACAAAAGTAAGAAAGAACATCTGCACATGAGAAATACAGAGAAAGCACTTAAGATTAATACTTTGGAGGTTTAACCAAAGCCCTGGAGAACACTAGATTTTCACTTTTAGCCCACTTGAAATCTTGCAAATGAGCAAGCGATGTTGGCAGCAGTCACTCTGTCATCCACCTCCTGCAAATAGTGCAACAGACTTTGCATAAGTACCCTGGCCTCAAGAATACTTTAATACACCTGTTTGCAAAGCATCTACAGAGAAAAGCCCAGTGACAGGTGTTCTCACACAGTATCAGACACAAGGGCCAAATCAGGCTGAGCCTCAAGGCCCCAGCTGAGCACATTCCACATTCTGTGTGTTGTGGAGAACACTGGGTCTACTGGTTTAGCTGAGATGGGCAGCCTGCTCTTAGCCCCGGACAACCATCTGAATGGCAAACTCTGCTAAACGTGCAGAAAAGCAGAAGCACTGGCCTAGCAGGAAGAAGCCTCCTTTGATTCCCACACAGGAAGGGCTGAAGTCAGATCACTTATGTCAGATATCGATGGTTTGGATGTCTTCAGCTGAGGTAGTCAAGTTGAACTCACTTTATGAGCACACAAAGCAAAAACAGGTATTTCTAAAAACGCCATTCATTTGACCTGCTTTATACTTCTACTTCAAGGCCAAAAGAACAGTGACTTAAGAATGACTGTTTCTCTTCAGCAGCAAATGGAGCCCAGCGGAAAAAATTTAGATGCAGACATCTAAAGCTGAGAAGATAAGACCTCAAATGCCTTCCTTGTACCTGGGCAGCTGAACAGCAGAGTTGTGCTGTACTCCTCTGTTATCAGCAGTTTTGCTTAAAACTTGTATCATATAGGACTGTAACATTTCAGTGACCATCTAAACATTCTCCAGCCAGCAACAGTCTTACCAACATTGAATAAAAGTTCACAACTCTCTCAAAACTCTCTGAACGATTACTGTGCCTTTTTTTGCATAGTAACTAAATCTCAAACATACTTCTGAAAGGCAAATATTACTATTCCTTTTTTACAGCTGAGAAAACAGGGACATTGCAGCTTGCCTAATGGTGACTCAGGGGGAATCAAAATAAAGATTTCCTGGAATGCTCTTCTACTACTGACTAGGCTTAAAATAGCGAGAATTTACCTCCCAGGAGAAAACTTTAAAACTGTGATGGACAATTTTAACTCCATTGTCCATAAAAGCCTGTGGTCACACATCTTATTAGACATTGAGGAATTTTATGTTTGGCTTCCACTTCTATAAAGTGGAAGAGAAATACAGCTAGGAAAAAAGAATTAAGGCCAGGCATGTTATACAGAAACAAAAATACTATGCCTGAAGCTCATTCTTTCAAAAGATAAACCTGCAATTGTAAGGATAAATGGGAGGTCTGGTAAATTTCCCTCAAACATCCCAAGGGGCTATAGGTATAAAGCCAGTTTAAGTGGCTGTTCATTCTTGATTCACGTTCATTCCAGCTCTTTTGAGAGAGAGACACACTGAATCAAGTTAAAGACCGAGTTGATCAACTGAGGATTGTGCAGAACAAAAAAAACTGCCATCAGTCAGCTGAGCCATAAAAGCAAGCAGCAAAATAGATTCTGTTTCAGACTAAGTTGTCAAGATAACAACTTTGAATATGAAACCTCACCCAGTCTGAAGTTGCTCCACTCAATCCAATGACAGCAAAGGAAAAGTTTGCATTGCCAGTACTGGCTCACACCAATAATGAAGTTGCTTCATTCTCTCCAAAAAACTGCACCAACTTCCCTGACTAGATGATCACAAAATCAACCAGGGAATAAGCTCTGCTTGACTTGTTTCTAACAAGGAAGAATTGGTGGAGAATGTGAAGGTCTTGGCTGCAGAAGACATGGAATTGTGGCATCTAAAATCCTGAGAAATGTTTGCAAGACAGAGCCCTGTACCTTCAGGTTAACAAATTTTGGTTTATTCAAGGGATGCCTTGGCAGCATTTCATGAGGGACTGTCCTGGCTGCCCAAAGGAACCCAAGCATGCTGCCTTATCATCAAAGACAGCTTTCTCAAAGTAGAAAAACAGTCCTATCTGACAAGCAGAAATTAAAGCAGGCGTGACAGAAGGCCAGCAAAGATGACCAGGGAACTCCTGACTGAGCTCAAACACAAACAAAAAGGTACACAGAAGTGGAAGTGAGGATGGGCTAGCCAGCAGGGATATAGAGACACAGCCCAAGTATGCAGGAACAATAAGGAAAGCCAAAGCTCAGCTGGAGTTGAAACTGGTAAGAGATGTGAAGAAAGGCTTCTATAAGTACACTGGAAGCAAAAGAAACTATAAGAAAATATGGGTTTACTGTTCAACAATGCAGGCAATATGGTGACAACGGATGTTCTTGTGTACATCAGCCTCAAAGCACAAACACCTTTTTTGCCTGTTTTTACTGAAAAGTTCTGCCTTAAGGCCTGTCAGGTCCCCGACCCTTCAAGCAGTATGTGGGAATAAAGCATCACTTATGGCAAGGAAGACTGAGTTAGCAAGAACTTAAGCCAGTTAGAACCAACAGGATTTATCTGAAGGCACCAAGTGAGCTGGCTAATGACACTGTGAGACCATGCTACAGCATCTTTGCTAGGTCATCATAATCATCAGCAATGACTCTCCAACTTAAATACCCTACCTTAAGACTCTCTTGCTGCTCTCAACAGTCAGCAAGCACGAGGGAATCAAGCACATTGAGGGAAATTATTATTCCTTTTTATTCACGAGACTGCATCTGGTGGGCTGCATCCACTTTTGGGCTCCCCTTTACAAGGGCACTGCAGCAATTTCAGTGGAAGGCCACAGAACTGGTTAGGGAGCTGGAGCACAGGACGAACAAGGAGAGCTCAGGGAAAACGGTTTCTTCACATTAAGAAGAGAAAAGGCTAAAGAGAGATCTCGTTGTATATAGTCACAATGGCCAGGTTAGAGAAGACAGTCAGACTCTTCTCAGAGATGAACAATGACAGAACAAGAGGCAATGAAGGCAAGCTGGAACATGGGAAATTCCAACTAGATGCAAGAATATACTGTTTCTTACTATGAGCGTTGTCAAATGTGGGAAAATGTTGCCCAAAGAGGTTTGGCATCACTATCCCTGTAGATACACAAAACTAAAATGGACAAAGCCCTTAGCAACCTGCTCTAAATGGCTGTGCTCTGAGCAAGGGGTTGGAGTAGAAATATCATGAAGAACCTTCAAACCAAACTATTCAATGATTCTGTGACTTAGCAAACCTCCTCACAACTACTTTTCACTGTTACGTTCCTCATTAATCTGCCAAAGCAAGCCACGCCACTGTCAAATGTAACGGGTGATCTTCAATCTCATGAGTCAGGATGGAGTACAGAAGCCAGCAAAGAGGGCAGCTGAAGTACACCACACAGCAAACTTCTCACAGTAACTTTATGCAGGTCCCTCGTACACCAGGGCCAGCCCTGTGTTAGAATCACAGCCATGACAGTACTCTCCCGGTTCATTTCCAGTCTATTAAATACCATCAGGACTACATAAAAGGACTGTTCCTTTTCACATCTTCTTCAACTTTTTCTTGCAGCGCTGGTTGAAGACAGGTGAGGATCCCATCAGACTGTCAGCAGAATGAGAACCGTAGCTGCTCTCAGAGCCATTTGGGCTTTGTGGCATCCCAGCTTCGCTCATGCCTGACATCGGTTCCTCAAAGACATCACTGCCTAGGACCCCATGGCCATGTACATTACCCTCCTCGTTTTCCTGTGGCTCCATTTTCACCTGTGCCAAGTTCCAGAGTGGGGAAGCATTCACCTCAGCCCCTACAAAGAGAAAAAGAACACAGTAATAACTAAGTAAAAAGATAAATCATAAACAGCATGCAGATAAAAGGGACAGCAGCACTGATAAAGATGCTGATAAAAAAAATAGTTGGCTTTTTTAACAGCCCAGCAACTGCCACTCTAAAAAACATGCTATCCTTCCACTGCAAGCCTCCACGTGATTTTCTCCATGAGAAACAACTTCATATGACTCTCCAGAAAGAGTACCTAAGCAACAGTGAGGACACCAACAGCACATGGACTAGACCCTGCATAAGCAGGGCTTTGAGGCAGTCCAAAGTCATTATGAGGTCCTTGCAACTGTCAGACATACTGGACTTCTGCAGGGGAGGTGAAGAGAGAGGGCAGAGGAGTAGGCAGATGAATAGTCTCAAATACCACTTTCAGCACTGAAACGCAGGGACATCAGAGCTCCAGTGAGCCACCTGCCTGCCTCCTCGTACTCAACACCCACAGGTCTCATCCCATGCGTCAGCACAACAGAAAGAAATCCTCTGGGCTCAACCTCACAGACACCCTGATGGGAAACAGCTCTCCCCCATCCTCCTTTTTTATAAGAAACTTTTGGACTAGTGTGCAATCGGAGCAGATTGAGGATTTTCTGTACAAGATTATGAAAACATATTGCTTGACAACAGCAAATGTTTTTCTCCCCAAGAGTAGTAAGTACAGATTGCATTATTTCTCTTTATTTACAGTTTTAAGATACACAAAAATCCTATCAAAAATACACTAATTGGGCTCCTTTCTGAGATGGGCATAAATAGCCCAAAACTGAACCATGAAATCTTCTCACTTTTAAATCTGGTCCCTCTTGTGTGGCATTAAATTCACATGGAAAATAAAATAAGTAAAAATTTAAAAAAAAAAAAAAACAAACAAACAAACAAAAAAAACCACAAATCCGCCAAGCAAAATAGGAAACCAGTTTTAATGAGTTTTCCAAACCTTGTGTCTCAAGGAGCATGGCTACAGTTTGAAAGCACATCTAACCTTTTGTACCGAGCCAAACCTACTATTATTCCCTATTATCAGAACAGTAGTAACAATAGTCCCTTATTAGTAGCAATTACACAGAGAACAAATCTCCCAGCACACCTGTACTGAAAACCCTCCCTTATGAAGAAGTCAGGAATCTTTTCCAGAGCAGCTAACCCAAAGGAGGGTTTATGAGACCTCTGTGGCAACATAGCCCACATTAGCTCAGTTGCCTTAATGAAAAGTCCTTTTTATGTTAATCATAAGTAAATGCATCCCTCTCAACAACAATGGACACATCATTAAAATGCTATCAGTTCCACAGTTACAGCTCCAGTCTAGACAATAATCAGAGATGCTCACTGAACTAAACTGTGTCTTTCCATCATCAATTGCTCTTACTCCATTCAGCACTGTCACCTGTCACAAACTGTCACTAATGACTAAAAGTACTTAAGCATCAACACAGGATGTTTCATCTTCAAAGCACTTTAACTTCAAAGTACTTTACAAATAAGCTAATCCTCATGTTATCCTGTAGGTGGAGGAACAAGGCCCCCAATTTTGCATCCATTCTTCAACTGCAATGAAATTAAGAAACTAGCCCACAACTACAACATCAGGCATAAGCAGAAACACAGAAAGAACAGGGAAGGCTTCAACAAGAGTTTTGCCCTCAGACACTAAGACCTTACAGCCCCTCCCTCTGGGCCTCACACCTGTATTTTTGAGAGGGTGGGGTCCTAATTGCAGCAGCTTTTTCCTTGCTCCTTATGGTATTACACTCTCCAGCCTGCCCAGCCCTAGACTGGGACTTCTTACAGTGATGAGATTTCCAAAGGCTCTTATGAAGTGAAGAGGGATTTTCAGGAAGGAACAGAGCACTTGTATTCTTAATTAGAAAACATCAATTCGGTATCAGAGAGGCAAGAGGCATTTAATATACAGCTAGCATGCTAACCTCTGGGTCTCAAGTGGTAAATGCTAATACAAAACTTTCCAGATGAATCACTCACAATCCCGGATGGCCCAGAGGAGTCTGCTGTTCCCTCTCCCACAAAAATGCAAACAATTCACATATCAGAAGTGCTATGGAAAACAGTAGGAGCTTTCGGAAAAACATCAGATGGATTTGTGCTTTTTTAAAGCTCAGCACAATGTAAAAAAAACTAATGGACTCAGAGGTATACTCTACCCTCACTACATATGCTACTTAGTTTAGGGTTAGTAGGACAGGCTTCACTGGTTTTTAACCAGATTTGTAAGTGAAACAGTTATTATTGTAGAGATTTCCAGAGTTCAGAAGGTTCTATACAAAATTAAAACTGTCTTTCTTTGGAAGACCAATGTCTTCTTCGTTTTCCAGGAAGTTTAGCTTTAGTAAACAGAATGAAATATATAAAGATATTGTATATAAATATAGAAAAGGCACAGGAGCACCAGCGTGCTTCAATGCCAACATCAAGGAATTGCACTTTGAGGAAAAGAGTGCAGTCTCCATAACCCCACTACGTCACACACCATTTCACTTTCCATAGCTAACTACAGGAGGCTTTGGGGTAGAGATGCTAGGAGGGACTCCCATGAACCTCTTTCACATAATTCACTGATAAGCTGTCATAATACAATGATTGTCACTACCAGGGTGAATTCTGAACATGGAGAACAGCAGCAAGCAACATTTGTATTTCCAGAACTCATTTGATGCCTAAACTACCTATGGAACACGACCTTCAACCTTTCAATAACATGGATCTCTGAACGTGAATCTAAAACCAGCCAGAGGAAACAAGATCAGAAGGAATTGCTGATGGACTGTTTCCAGGAGCAGCAAGAAATCCCTACCTGAAGTCTGCGGGGAAGCTTCTACTTCCAAGTTGGCTGAGAAGCGCTCACTTTGAGCTCCAAGGACTCCAACAGGCAAAGACTGGTCACCAGAAGCCAGGTCTCCTTCCAGCTCCTCACTTATGGGGAAAGTAATATCACTCACAGGTTCCTCCTTAATCTTCACAGGCTTTGTGTCCTCTGCTGCCTTTTCAGGGTTGACAATCTTCTCATATTCTTCAGAGAGCTGCTTGCTAACCTGTGCAAGATCAGTGGGTGAAGAAAAGGCCAGAAAGGTGAGAGTGACTTCAGAGACTCTGATGACAATTACATTGCAGTGCACTCTGTTCCCAGAATGTTATTAACATCTGACCCGAACGAAGAAGTAAACAGCTTACCAGCTGCACAGGAAAGATTTTTTTTTTGACTCTCTAAGTGCACCTTCTGTCCTGTAACAAAGGCCTTTAACACAAGGTTTAATCCATTAACATCTGATTGATAAAGATTTCCCAGATAGAGATGATAAAATAATGAGGCCCAGAAATTTAAAAGAGCAGGAAACAAAAGCAAAGTGTCTGTCTCACCCTTTGGTTTTAGCTGTAAGATTGTCCCCCATCCTCCAGTAACAAATTTACCCCAGTATTGACAACCAAGCACCTCAGATCTTCATCAGCTCTGTAGTCACCACTGGGCAAAGCCTGAGTACCTTCTGTCAAATTCACAGCAAAAAACACAGAAGTTTTCTCCAGTTAAAGAAGTGGAACAAATACAGGAATGAGATTTAGAATTACCCTGTACTTCCAGAAAGTTAGCAACTGTAGGCAATTAAATTTAAAAATTTCAGATTTCATCTGCGTCTAACAAACGCTTGTTTATACAACTAAATCCCATCAGTCAGTGAACTGTGCTCAGGAAAATCCCAAGGCCTTTTAACAGCAGAAGCAAGCAGGAAAAAGAATAGCAAAGCCTATTTCCCCCTTCTAGATATACTTCCAAATACCAAGGCTACTGTGGACCTCAGCTCTGTATAAAGAACAAAACCAGTAAGAAAATGACCAGCTGCAGGATGAAAGAAAACTGCATCAGCAGAACCATGCAGAAAGCCCAAATTCCAAAAAGGCACAATATCTGAATAAAAACAATTGAACAAAAATGAACACAACTGGTTTTCTGAACAGGAATGTTTTAATGAAGACAGATCCTGATGATATTTTTAAGCACAAACCTCAGAATACATCACAACTTACATACTACATGCACTTACATGTGTCTCTGATTTACACTGCCTCTGTAAGCCACAAGGTGTCAGCCCTGGGAAAAGCAGGAGCACAAGGCAGCTGCTCCAAAATGAGTCAACTGCACTCATAAGGAAGAAGGAATGGCAGGTTTTGTTTTTGGTCACAGCCTACCTACTTGATTCAAGCCTTGTTTCTGAATAGTAGGAGCAAGATTTCCACTTCAAATCCTTGCATTTCTCTAAGTCCACAACAGGCAGCCTTATATCATTCAAAAGAAATGCATGTTTAATTTCTCAGAATACCTGGACCAAAAGAGAAACCATACCCTTATTCTTACAACCTACATTTATTGATGCCTCTTACTTAATAATTCCTCTTCTTTCTCCACAGAAGCACAGTCCCCTCTAGAGTGGAAGGTAGCACCTGTGTGACAAGTCAGATCAGACCAATACTAACCTATACTCCTACTAAAGCTTAGGGAAGTCACCCCTTGCTTAAACAAACACAAACCTCTGCACAGCTTAGTAATTTTTTTCTCCTTACTTGTTTTCTGAAATGTTAGCCAGCCAAATCCCCCATTAAAGCAGAAAATTCAGTTCATCAGTCAGTTCTGATTTTACCTCTACTTGATATTTTTGTCTGGGCCATTCAAGAGCTGGGAGACTCTTCTTAAACTCAGGCAAGCCATCAGTAGAGCATCCTTAGCCTCAGTAGGGACACAAATGAGGGGCTCTGTCTTCCAGTCAAAAAAAAATCCTGTTTCTCCTTCCCTTGATGACTCCCCTCCACATCCAGGAGGTTTTCTAATTGGATTTCACCTCAGTAAGACTCAGGACTTGCCACAGGAATAAGCAGCTGTACAGGGGTTACATTTCTTGGTGCTGTCAGGTCCCTAACGCTCGTCTCACCTGAAGCATGTAGCTGTGATAATCCTTAATGCGGTGCTGCCAGAACTTCTGCAGAGAGAGCACGCTGCCAATGCCCACTTCATGGAAGACCTGCTCCATGACATCAGGGAAAGGGGTGTGCCCAAGTCGAGCTTCTCGATCCACAGCAAAGCGCAGCAGTTTGGTGAACTTCAAGCAGTACTCGTGGGCAATGTCTGTCAGGGTCTCCAGAACACTCTCATTGGCACACTCAAAGCCTGTGTGAGCCAGGATGGTGGCCATTGACTGGTAAAGAAGTTGCCGGCAGGAGGACCAACTCAGCTCAGTCACTGGCTCCCCTTTTCCTCTAAAAACCAGAAAAGACAAAAATAGCACACTTTCAAAAATTTAAAGGAGTAGATAAGTTGAAAAGATACTGTCAATAGTAAGTGATGGACAAGGGGAAAGCAGAAGGTTTGGAGTTCTCCACAGCTTCTTCACTGCATATGAACACTACCTAGCAAAGCTTCATCTGCTTTTCCTTCTTGCCCTCCCTCCAAATCAGCACTTCCAATTTTCATCTCCCCTTTTAATGCTACGAGATTCCTTGGGTGATTCATGAATGTGGGATGCAAATCTTCTGAAACCTTAAGCAACTCCCTTCCCACTCAAGAGTTTTTTTTCCTGGAGAAGTGAATTAAATGGGTCCTGGACGCAAACAAAAAAGGCATTGTAAATAACTTGAATGCAAATCGTTTCCCTTCTCAGTTAATTACATTTCTTTTCCTTATTACCTCCGATGTCACAGGCCTAATACTCAGACACAAAGGCTTCTGGAACAGACAAGAATGGAATTCTAATGCAAAAGACAGACATAAAAAAGCAAGGAATAGGATACACATACATTTCATATAGATACACTGTAGCCAAAGAGACTGTTTCCCTGTCCTCATTCCCAGCAGTCATTAAGAACAACGCTGGAAGAAGTATCACCGTATGTAACCTAAGATGCAAACACAAGACCCTGGGAGGAGGCCTGAAGAGGTTCTGCCATAAAGCAGCATTCCCTGGCCTTGGGTTTGACTCCTCTCTTCTCTGTGTTGCTACGTGGGAAAGAGTGGAGGATGAAGGAGCAGGATGGAGGACATGGAGAACAACTGACATGACCACTTCAAACAACATTTACAGTCAGCCACCCAAATTTTTCATTAACATGAGTTAACAAACAGAAGTTTTACAGAGGAAAAAGAGGAGTTAAGACAAGGTCTCTGATAGGGAAACATGTATTTACCATATTTCTCAACTCATAATTAAGTACATGTAATCCACTGGCTCATATCAGTAACATGGACTTAAATGCTGACATCAAAAAATCAAATTCCCTTTCTGCCAAGTATGGTATTTATATACTTTTTTTTTTTTTTGCACTTCAGTCACCACCAAGGACATAATTAAGCTAAGAATTTCACTCATCATTTGCTTCTGATCAATTTGCCCACCTTGAGATTCTCCTTGTTCTCACCCTACATCACTTGTGTATCACCAGACACTCTTTCCAGTAACAGGACCTGATTAAACACTACACAGGCGGTACTGATGCCTTGATAAAAGTCGCACTACTCTGTCTCTCCAGCAGCTGCACTAGGTACTCTGCAGTCTCACTGAGAAGCTGGGCCACAGAGCATCAGGTTCCTCTGACCCTCAGAACTGACCCACAGAAAACCACTGAAACGCAGCAGTAAAAAAGATAACGTTTCAGAGGAGTGAAAATGGAAGGTGACACTTAGACCTATCAGGAACAAAATCATTCATTTTCAAGAACACCAGCTCAGCACTTTCTGATTATTCAAATAAAGGGAGGAACCATATTAAAAGCTGCATATAATAATATTTCTAAGTAGATATTAAGAACAGCATGTGGATCTTAGGTCATGGATTCATCCCAGCTATTAATTGATGAAAAATGACTCACATCCCAATTCCTTCTCAATTATGTAACTACTTTGCTAAGAATACGGCAGGCACCCTGACAAGATGAATTAAAAGATCATCAGTTCCTTTATAAATCAATTGTCACCCATACTGTTTTCACACCTCCCTCTCTCCCCCTTCCACCTCAGTGACAGATTTCTGAAGTTCAGAAGCAGTCATATGTCTCACACAACACCAGGACTGAGAGGTTACAAAAGAAATAAACAAGTATCGAACAAAACAATATGCCTATAAAAAAGAATCTCTTTTCCTTTAGTACATATAAAGGACATACCCAGCTGTACAGCAGCCATCAATTGAGAGTATCTTGTGCTACCAAACCCACTGAACAACCAGGTTAATACAGACACATTCACTCAAAACACTATGGGCAAAAAAATCAGACAGATTTCGGCAGGCGCAGGCAGGATGCTTAGCCACTTGCAAAGTAGAATACAACAACCATTTGGCAATGCATGTCACTGCTCAGAAGCAGCAGAGAATATTATATCTCTTTTAAACTCCTCGAGGAAAAGAAACCAATTGTGAGCATTAAAATGCAGCGAGGTCACTATGCTGAAGGGCATATAATCAACCTGAAACCCAATCAATTAAAGACAGAGAGAAAAGAAATTTCAGGTACTGTACTCAAATCCAAATCTCCACCTCTTGGTCTTGGAAAGGTCAATCAATTTTGTTTTGTTTTTCTTATTTTTTCTTCTCTTGTTTTCCTGTTTCCCACAATAAACAATAGAGTATATGATTAAAGGCCAGAACAGAGAGCAATAACTGAAATGTAGATGTTAACGGAAACCAACAAATGAGAAAATAATTTTTCTCCATCTCCTTTAACTTCCATGTACTCTCTGGTAAGAATGCAAATGAACAAAAACAGCCATATAGACACATTTATGTTGAGAACAGCTATCTAATGTCAAGTCTTCCCAAAAAGGACAAGCAAACTACTTCTTTTCCCTGATGATCACAGCTAAAGAGCCTTGGTTTCATATGTCATCCATAAACTCAGTACCTACAAAAGCACCCTTCCAGGTACTACCATTATGCAGAATGCCACCCTCAGCAGCACTTAGTTCTTTTCCTGAAAGGTTGTCTATTCAGCAACCATCCAAAGCCAAACCTACTTAAAAAATTAGCAGGGTCATATAGCTACAAGTAAACAGAAGTGCTTCAATACCTCAAGCTTCGTCACCATAGATTAACAGGACAGGAAATTAGGTCAGTGACTTGGAGGTGATCTCTACAGAATGTACAGTATGAAATTTATCACAAATACTGGCCAACTTCCCACTCTTCAATTTTGCATTTCCAAGAGTTCTATATTTTTATATATGGATCACCAACACTAGATAATGTTCCAGACAAAAATCTCCCTGCTAAGCTATGAATTCATTAGACCCAAAGCCCAACCTTCTCCCACTTCTACCAGCAACATGCAGAAAATCACAACAAAAGACAGGAAAATAGTGACCATTTATACCAACCAGACTTACTTTCCGAATTCATAAGTATCCAAAACTCACAAAAGGCCCATTTTCTATGTCAGTCAGTTAAATAACAACAAGCCACCCCACAAAGGCAGCAGAATCCATTCAGCCAAGCCCTTCTCCTGTAAGTCTGTTTTTCTTAGAGGGAAGGGGAGCTCATGGTTCATTTCCCAAGCAACTATCTTCAGGGGACAGTGTTCGGGCTAAGGCAAGGATTGCCAGCCGAGGTTCACTCAACTGCAGTAACAGATTGAAGTGCTCTGCTCCCTTCTAGGTGAGCATACACCAGCAGCAGATGAAGGGAGGGACTGTTTTTCCTATGAACACAACAATTTCATGAAACATTACACTGTGGAGTTGGATTTATACCAAATGAGGTGCAACAAGGCCGCTTCAGAGCCATTCTCTCCAAAGCAGTAAAATGAAGGAGAACATTGGAAAAACAAGAGGCTAGTCAGAGAGCGCATCAAAGAACACAGCACATTAACTCTAATGAGAAAGTTGTTTCCTTTGTAAAAGAGCCTCACTACACCTCGTCCTGACTAAGTCTCTTTTTAAATACCTATGCCACATCTACAGGAAGCTGCATAGGTATGAAAAGAAACTGCTCAATAGATAATGTCAAAAATAAATTGTGTCCCAGTGGCATAACCAGAACACCAGTCGGTTTAGAAACAGGCTAAGCCAAAGCGCTTAGTTCATCAGTGGAAGTGTGTTCTGCCTGCTTTAATTTCCACCGCTCCAAATCCTTCCTGGCATTAAACCTGCTATCCCACTGACACATGCTCCTCTACTTCTGTACAGATATTTCTTAACTACAAGCCCTTCGGTCATGAACTGTCTTCACACTGCAAGTTGCCAATTTTGTTTACAGATTACCTCTCAATGCAAAGCACACATCCAATGTGATCAGGAATGCAAATGACAGATTGCCTGAGAAATCTGTTACAAAACCAACCATGTACACACAAGAAAAAGGATCTGAAGAGGCACATGAGTAGGTCAGGTTTCTTTTAAAGATGGATTTGTGCTAATCAGAGGAAGCTGAACAGAGAAGAAGGAAAAGCTAGCAGCTGTATTATGGTAAGAGTCTCCTGTTGAAATGACAGTTTCAAGTCTACAATTCCTTACTCACTCTTCATCAATTATGCTTTAAGCTCACCTTCTGTTTCTATGCCAATCAAAACCAGACATCAATCCCTTATTGTCCATTCCAAGAACTGTAACATCAACACTTGCAAATCACCAGGACCAGATGGTGATTCATCCAGGAACACTAAAGGAATTCCAAGGATGAAATAGCTGTAGCTGTGGTAAGTCACGTCCTGCTTCAAACTGCACTGGTCCATGAGGACCAGAAGACAGGAAATGTGAAAACATTTTCTTTTAATAGTCTCAGAAGAGATGTGAAGAACTGCAGGCTGGGAAGCCCGATATTTTTGGTGCATCCGGGAAATTCAAAGATTCAGAGGACACACAGGTAATTATGTTATGCTCAGAAAGAATTCAGCAAGCCTTTGTAACTGGAAAACCTGCTTCATAAACCCAGAGTCATCCAAATCAATCAACAAGCAAGTATGTCCACTCCACTGTAGAGTCCAGGTCTTCCCTTGGGGATCTGTGCCAAAATCAAAGTTTGCTTCAACATAAACAGTCTGGAAAACCGTAGGAGCAGAATACCATCATGATTATAAAAATGCTGGTAGTACAGATTTTGGAGGGTTGAAAAGACCAAACCAACTGAAAAATAGCAGTAAATTAGGTTCTGCCTCTTCCTCATGATAGGAGGAGGTAGGAGGTACAGGTGTGGGGCAGGGCAGAGGAAAACTAAAATGAATCCCAGGCATAACAAAATTAAAGACAAGGAAGCAGCATGTCAAAGGATAAAAATGAGTAACAAGGAAATAGAAGAGGACACATCTATACTAAAGAAACTTGTGGTCTGATTCAGGCTGGCTGCTCTTATCTTCCTTTCTTCCTGAGCCTAAATGTACCTATACATTGCTTCTCAGCCCCAAGTTACTGCCAAAAAAAATGAGATTAAAATATGGATTTAGTTGAATACCATAATTCTGACAATTGTACTTCAGAAGGCAGAATAAAATTAAGCACTACCATGTTTTATTGGGGGAAGAATGTTCTTCCTTTAATTTGAATTTACGCACTAAGAAGCATCAGCAAATCACAGAACTTCATTTTTGCTTCTAGAACAGCACCTGCTGTTCTTAATTCATGTGTCTTAAAACAGTTAAAAACAAACATGCAACAACAAACTCAAAGCTTTCCTTCTGGAAAAGCATAAATGTGTTTGGTTTAGCAAGCACACAATTAAAATGTAGAATACACTGCAGCTCATTATAAACTCACTCTCTGTCAGCCACAAAACATTTCTCTCTCCAGTTTTCACAACGTAGTCCTTAAACTCCCCCACGTGGCTGACCGCTAAATAACACTTCTTTACCCAGACTTCAGAGACTCGGAAAGGAACAACAAAAAGACAAAACAGCCTCCAAAACACAGCCAGAGCCACAGAAAACTGAGCTTTAGGCTGAAGGCACCGGGGAGGATGGAACAGAGAACTGCTCAGTTTTACCAACCACGGGACCACAGAGCAGGAGTCACAGGGCCCTGACTTTATTCCCACAGGACTGTATTTCCCTTCACCCCTCTCAGGTAGTTACTTTGAATCTTCCCAGAAGGATGATGGTGTTCCTCCACAAACAGCATTAAGGAATCACTCCACTGTCCAGAGCGACTGTATTACCAAATACAACATTTTTCAATAAAATGCATTTTTTACAACCTCAGGCCATTAAAGATCTCAGTGGCATTTAACTGATAAATTATGTTTTGTTGATGCACATTTACCCATTTCAAAAACTAAAATGCATTATCCTCTCCCACATTGTGTTCATTAGTGCAGTCTTTCATTTAAGAACAGAAAGTTATAGTTGTGAGGATTAATCCCATAATTTAAATGCACATAACCCACAAAGTATTGTGAGATCCTGCAAGAAATGCAACACCTCCTTGTGAATTTAGTGCTTGTCACAGGGAGGTGGTGGCAACACTAATCAAGATTGTCTGCAGAGGAAGAAGCAACACAACTTTCCTTTCCATTTTCTCCAGCCCTTCGCTGGCGAAGCCAATACCAGAGGCAAGAATTCCCTTCACCCATTCTCACTTCCACCTTCGACCAGAAGACCACCAACAAACAGGGTGAAATGTGATAGTTATTACATCACAGGTCCTTAGCCACTGAAATCTTACAAATATGCTACCAGGTCATCTTTGCAGAGCCTACAGCTAAACAGCCGAAACCTCCTCATGGGTCTTCTGGGTTTTCAATTACAGTAACACAACTTAGTTAGAAGCGACTTAAGTAGAAGAGACTTCACATTCCTGTAACTAAACCTGTCAAAACACCACTGAAGATAGCAAAATCATTCACAAACATTTCGTGTAGCACTAACAGGACAGAAATCAGCACTACACATCCACATTTTATTGACAGGAAACAAAAGTACATTTGTTTTAAACAACGTTTTACTCACAGAGGAAAACGCTAAGTATTTCCTTTCTGAAGCCCGTTTTATACTTTACATACGAGTGTTTGACCATTCAGCCTAGAGGAATCAACATACATATATATTTAAAAACATTCAGCTTTCCTTCAGCCAAAAACTAACCCAAAGAAACACCAACACACCTGTAGAAATCACTCTCTGGGTCACTGTGCCTCAGCTGAAATGGCATTTTGGGGGTTTTGCTGTCCAGAGGAAGCAGGTCATCCGGGAGTGGTGGAGAGGCTGGACAAGATGGCAGAGGTTCGTTCTCCTCAGTTTTTATGCCCTCTGCCTGCTGCTGGTTCTGAGCCTGAGCTGTGGCGATGAGGCTGCGCAGCCGCCGGTTGTGCTGGATGAGCTGGATGGTGTGGATGGTGAGGCTGCAGGGCTCAGAGGGGATGTCCAGCATGGTGGTGGGCCGGGGCTTGTTCGCAGACGGCTGGTGCAGTGGAGGATCCTGGACTTCCACAGTACGGAACTCGCGCTGCAGCAGGTCAAAGGAGCTGCGGTTGGCCTGGTTGGAAGAAACCGGGATCTCACCCCAGTATCGCAGCATTTCTGCACGGGTCACGCGTCCTCCTCAGAGTCCAGATACTGTTGTATAAAGGAGCCTTGTTGCAGGGCAGCCTTGGGCAGCAACAGGAACTGGAGCTGGGATGACACTCCTAAACAGATTACGTCTGTCAGGCAGGCTGTCGCTCAAGGTGTCCTCGACAGCATCAGGTCACTACTCCGGCATTTAACAGATCGCACTATCGCTTCTCCTGAGGGGGGATCAAACAAACGCACCCGTGAGCCGGGAATTATTTTTGTCTCTAACAGGGACTGGTGTGGGTCCACCTGGGCCTCGCCGAGCGGGACCCGCGGCGTGCCCTGGTTTGCGTGGAGAAACTCCGGGAGCCGCACTCGGATCACCCGAGCGGCCCTCCCTCCCCGGGCCCAGCTCCGAGCCCGCGGGTCCCCCGCACCCCCAGCCCGTGTCTCGCCAGCCCCGCACTCCCTCCGCACCCCTGAACTCCGCTCCACTCCCGGCCGCCCCGCCGGAACTGCGTCCCGGTCCGCCACCGGGAGCGGCTCCCCCGTGCCCAGCGCTCCTCCGCGCCGGGCGGAGGGCAGCGCCCGCCGCCGTCCGCGCCTCGCCCACGGCCGCCGCTCCCCCTGACTCGCCCCCCACGCTGCCC
>VXAY01007243.1:1717870-1790239 GCA_013399855.1 Oxyruncus cristatus | reverse complement strand
GCCCGCCCCGCCGCCGCGCCGCGCTACGAGGAGCCGGCGTGGGGCAGCCGCCCGCCGGCCGGCTCCGGGTACGGGCTGGAGGTGCTGAAGGGCGGCGTGGCGCTGGGCTCGGTGCGGCTGGAGGACGGCAGCTGGTTCCTGGTGGGGCGGCTGCCCGGCTGCGCGCTGTCCCTGGAGCACCCCTCGGTGTCGCGGCACCACGCCGTGCTGCAGTACCGCGGCGCCGGCGCCGACCCCGATGCCGCCGGGTTCTACGTGTACGACCTGGGCAGCACCCACGGCACCTTCCTCAACAAGGCGCGGGTGCCGCCCCGCACCTACTGCCGGGTGCGGGTGGGCCACGGGCTGCGCTTCGGCGGCAGCTCCCGCCTCTTCCTCCTGCAGGTGCGTCGGGGCTCCGGCTGGGGCGGTCCCGGGGCGGTGTGTCGGGGGTGGTGAAGGCTCGGCCGGATCAGGCTCAGGAATTTACCCGGCTCCCCGAACCTATGGGGGTAAAAGCCTCTCCTGAGGTGTGAGGAGGTTTGGGAACAGCCCAGTGCTGCCCTAGTGGGTTTACTGGGAGAAGAGTAGCCGGCTGTGGGTATCCGCTGCCGCCCTGGGGCGCCGGGCACGGGGCAGCGCACCTGAGGGCTCGCCGTGAGACCAGGCTGGGCGGCTTCCGCTGATGTGCAGTGAGAGCAAAAGGCATTTCTCTCCAACAGCGAGATGTATTAGGAGTGTCTTTCCGACAGTATGATGCCCCAGCAAAGAACTAACACATCTTGGTGAACAAGGGGAGCTTTTATTAGTAGGAACTTTGACAGCACTTGACATGCTCTACATGCACTTCAGAAGCTGCTCATTCTTTTAATTCACCCATGTAGCACTGACAGGAATTTTTGCCTTCAGCCTTTAAAATAGTGATATTTGACATCTGACACCATTTGGTTGGTATTGACAACATAATTTGTTATCTGACAAGTACACAATAATGCTTGTTCCCCCATTCCTCCTTTAAAAACATAATCAAAACTATTATATTTTGGAATGCAAGCCATAACAAATGGTCTAATAATTCTGCTTTCTGAAGAACACTGTAAGAATTTGTTTATGTTATAGTTCGTAATCTGCATGTGTGTTGAAAATACTTGGGTTTTTTTTCTTTGAAAAAAACACTTCTGCTAAGTTACTATTTGTGATGTAGGGACCCAAAGAGGACCAGGAGTCAGAGTCAGAACTAACTGTGACTGAACTGAAGGCACTGCGTAAGCAGCAGCAAGCAAAACTAGAAAAGACAATGTTGGGAGAAGACTCTGATGAGGAAGATGAAAAAGAGGAGAAAAGCGAAAGGAGTCAGAACAGTGATATGAGCTGCTCATGGGGAATGGGTAAGTGATGATGTATAAATTGACTGATATGCATTAGAAGGTCTTTAAGCCAGTTTTCAGTGAATTTCCAGCTGGCTGCCAAGAGTTACAATCCATTTGAAGTTCTTGAGTACAAATTAATCCTTTTCCTTTTAAAAAGAAGGGTATGTGACAAGACAAGGTATGCAAGACCTCGTTTTAAACAGGAGAAGGTAATTCATCTATGCCTATAAAAGGCCACAAAACTGAAAGTTTAGTTAATGCTCTTTAGTTAATGCTCCTGTGATGATGTCCACACTTTTGCCCGAGAGGTGAAATTTAATTGCTGTCTGTACAGGAAGTCCACATCTTAAAGCTAGATAGATTGCTAGATCAATCAGCTTTTTGGAACAAAGTGAGTTGGGTTTTTTTGAATAGAAATGTATAAGCACATAAACCTTTGAAAGTACCAAAACTGCAGGGACATTCATCTGCAAAGCAATATCTTATGTTAGAATAACTAATAGCAAAAAAAAAGCTGGAATTTTTTAGATTGGGTGGGAAGTATTTTTAGGATGACGTAACTGCTACTTCTTTCAAACTAATGGAGTTGAAATATACTGCTGCTCTCTTTCTAATGTTTCACTTTTTTTTTTTTTTTTTTGCGCTTTGTATGTCTTCCAGGTGAGGATGCCGAGGAGGATGAGGTTGAAGAAAACCCTATTGCTGTTGATTTTCAGGATGTTCAAGATGCTTTCTACATGAAAGATCCTAGGAAGGCCTTACAGGGCTTTTTTGATAGAGAAGGTACCTTTTTTTATTTTCTTAAATGGGAATTTTTCAGTTTAACAAAATTTTACATTTGTGCTTATTTTGATGGGGTGGGATTTAAGGTGTGGTGCAGGAGCTCAGCTTTTCTGCTAACAGGGTAATTTTGGGTGATGGGGTTTTTTTGGTCAAGTTTTGGTGGAGGTTCATAGTGGTTTGGTTTGGAGTTTTTTAATTAAAACTTGGCTCACCATTGTATATCTGAGTCTTAGGTACTAATTCCTAAGCGAGGAGTTGCATTAAGCACCTTGTATTTGTCTGGAGTGACACTCAAAGCTCACCCATGCTTTGAAGCTGTGCTGAAAAATTAAAACCCATCAAATTCAAGATTGTTCTATTTGGAGATAGCTATAATTGTGAGATAGAACTGGAAAGTATAAAAAAGACAAAAGGCAATAATTAAAGTGGTCTAAAGCTTCAGTGGTTGCTAGTGAAATGTAAAGAGTACTCATTTATTTGCTAAAATTGAAAATCAGTCTGATGAATAATATCTGCGAATTCAGATTGCAAACTGTCATTACTTCAGTGTCATTTACTTTAATACATACAGAGACAAGATTGTTTTTAATTTGAATGACATGTTCCTAAACAGGTCACTAGAGATTTTTTTTATATGAAAAAGCCTTGATTTGGGAAAAAAAAAAAGAAGAGCATAATACCAGCTGAAGATCCCATGGCTTTTTAAAAAAAAGTGTTAAGGCAAAAAAAAAGTCCTTTGATATGCAACAAGGGCATTTTATCCCTTTTGTTTAAACATGACATTCTTCTCTGCTGTAGTTTATTCCTGCTTATTTCAATTTTGGTTGCTATGTCAACTTCCTTTTCCTTTCTAGGAGAAGAGTTAGAATATGAGTATGATGATCGTGGGCACAATAGCTGGCTATGCAGGATCAAGTATGTATGTCTTCATTCACTTTTGTGTATGGAAATTGACTTCGTGAACAAAAGCTGAAGGAATTACTTCTCATGTCACCCTCATGTCTCCTGCGAGCTAGAATTAGACCTAAGCCCTGATACTGGGACAGAAATTCAAGGATCAGTGCCTAGTTCAGTGTTTCTTTTCCTTTCTATTCTGACAGCATTTAGTTTTCCTTAGAGATGAAAATCAGGAAAGCAAGAGTCTAGGTTCTTTCAGCTCCCCTTGTTTTGAGAAGTATGTGAAAATGAAATACAAGAGAAACAATCTCTTTCAATTCCTAATGGGGCAGAGGAAAAAAAAAACCAGCATTAATTCTACTGTGTGCCCAATTTCAGTTCTTTGATGGTATAAGGCAGTTCTTGATGGGTTCCTTCTAGAGGCCACTAACATCATTCTTTTATAAAACAGGGGAAGGTGAGGTAGAAATTAAGTCAACAAGATAAGTCTTAAGTGGATAGGCACAACATTGCAATGAGTGTGCTGCTTAAAAATCCTTGCTTCAGCATGGAAAATACTTGTTACTGGTGTTGCATGGATGCAAAATACTGCTGTTTAAAATGATCCAGGGATTGACACTTAACCTTTTAAGTTCTTGTATTCCCAGTGGAATAAATATAGGAAGAATTATTGTTTGGACTAGCGAAATACAAATTTAATTGCATGCTTTAAGAAATCCATGCTTATGTTTTGATTGGTTCTGTATGAAATGAAAAGTGTAAATATTTAATTCACAGAAAAAGATTAGAATAAAATGAGAAGAACAATGCCAGCATGATAAATAAAATATCTGAATAGCATCCCTGAAAAGCTGTTTGAGGTGTTCTCTGATCCTTCAAACTGAATAGGTTGCCTGTGGATGATGCATCAGGGAAGCAGCTGGTGGCAGAGGTTCTCCACTCAGGAAAGAAGAAGGAAGCAATGATACAGTGCGCACTGGAAGCTTGCAGGCTACTTGATGCTCGGGGAGTACTGAGGCAAGAAGCAGGTAAATAACCAGTCAAATGCTGTGATCATTCTAAAAGCCCTAAATTAGGGATTTGAGATTGCTGTCTTGAATTTGGTTTATTGCTGACTAGTATGCATATCGTTATGTTTCTGCCTTCTGCCTTGCCTTTCCCAGTATCCCGAAAAAGGAAATCAAAGAACTGGGAAGATGAGGATTTTTATGACAGTGATGATGACACCTTCCTCGATCGAACTGGTGCTGTGGAAAAGAAACGACTGAACAGAATGAGAAAAGCTGGTAAAATAGAAGAAAAACCAGAGACTTATGACTCCTTGGTAAGAATAATTGTTATGACGTGTCAGGGTTACTCTTCCATGCCTCTATTATGACTAAGAAGGAATCTTAGTGGATCACAGCAGTGGATGAATGAAGTGCCAGAACACGATACTTCTGAAATAGTTTTAAAGCATCAGAAAATAATTGCAAGCTTTCAAGTTTGTGCAGGAAACATCCTAGGAAAGAACCTTACTCCACTTCGAAGAGCAAGCATCCTGGATTGACAGGCATATGACAACTAAAAATCCTACACAGACAATAGGGTGTGAGGGGTAGAGTGGGTTGGCGTGTCACAGTGGTGGTATAACACTGCTGCAAAAGAATTATACATACTTTTGTATGTATATATTTTCAGAAAGAAAATTATTTAAACAGTATGTCAAAGGAAGGATAAATTTTTAGGAGCACTCTAGACTATATTTTTTTCAGCCCAGGAAGTCCTGGTAAAAGGTCAGAAATAGAAAATTGAAGTAATTTGGTAGGATATTTGAGTAACTCTTAAAGGGGATTTTAAGATGGTAGAAGAGTCTTCTAAGCATGTTGTTCTCTCATAGGTCACAAAGCTAAAGGAAGCTGAAAATGAGCTTTCCGAGATAACAGAGAAGCTGCAGGCTTCAGGGAAAGGTAAGGCATGAAGTTTATTTGATTGTAGTGCTTTCTGTAAAGAAAAGAGATTAAAATTATCCTACAGATTTCTCACTTCAGTGCTTTCTTTTTTTAGTGTCCACTTCTTACAAAGGGATTGGAAGTTTTGCAGGTCACTGAGTTGGTTGGAGACAATAACTTACTCTTCATCCAATGGTTTAAGTACTCTGTGTATGGCCACTTGCTAATGAAAGCAGCTTTTTCCAAAGCAGGCAGCATCTAAGTTAAAGTAGGGTGGCAAGTGTACCAGCTCCTGGATTTTAAGAGGGTGAGTGTTATTACTATTCATCTGCCAGTATTGGCGGAACTGACCCAATTTTCAAAGTGAGGAACAGTGTCTTTTCCACTCCCTTCAAAAGCATTTTTAAGGGAAGAGGAAAAAACTGACAGAAAGGGTAGTATCTTTTATTTCACTTCTCTCATTGTAGATGCACCTTGAAAAGGAAAGGTGGGAAAAGAGAAATGTAGAGTCAAAGCAGTTGACACTTAAGCCATATGTTCAGTGAATTTGCTAGCTGATGAGGCTGCCATTCAGGTTCTAGGATTATGCCTTTGTGTAAGAAGGCAGAGCCTTTCCGGACTAGTGATTTCCTCTGTTAGTGAGTTAGATTTAAAAGCATACTATAACTGCATTTTGCTTTCTGTTACTGATGATGTCTTGTGGAGTAAAAGGAAGGCAGAAAGGAAACGTGTTTAGGCTGGTTCTTCATACAAAAAACTTTTTAACAGAGTTGGCTTTAATAAAAGTTGCAGCATTAGTCAGAAGAGTTTCTCTCCAAGGAGCCTAACAGCAGTGTGACAGCTGGGCTATGTTTTGTGCATTACATGGCCATATTTCTTTCTAGTAATTCAGCTCTACACCAAATGTCATTCGTATCAACATTTTTGTTGGTGATTGATTATACCAGATCCCTGTTCAAAAAGCAGTACCACTCCACCAAGCATTCTAACTCATGTTCAGCGTGTTGTTTTCAGCATGATTGTTTTGATAAGTAGTTAGTGATTGAATAGCAAGAGGAGCTGATGCTTATATTGTCCGAGACTGTAATTCCTAGCTTTCATATGTTCTGATGCCTTTGTTTCTGCTGACACTGTTTCTCAACACGACTGTTAAATCATATTGTAGTAGAGGCTGGGAGAAGGAAGAGTCAGTTCATTTTTATGCTTCTACTAACACCATATAATGCTGATTTATCGTGTGTTTGTAAGTTGCAAGTGGTTGCACAGCTAGTTTAGAGCCTTGAAAAAAATTGCAGTCTTTGTACTGCAGTACAATATAATTCAGTATTGGATGGGAATTTCATTTGCTAAATTGCAACAGCATTGCTTTATGGTGAACTTGCCACTGGCTGCTGCAAGAGAGGAGCCCCGAAGAAAAGATCCAAGGACTCCCTGAAACAACATCTCAGCCTTGGCCATATCGACCACCATCATTGGCCTACTCTGGCCTCCAATCGGCAGTCCTGGATTCAGACCATCTACAACGCTGCTGATGCTTTTGAGAAAGCACGCAGGATCACCCTTGAGGAGAAAAGACAACGCAGAAAGAATCGTACCTTGCAGAATATACCATCTAAGGAGTCTTTCTGCTGTGCCTTTTGCAACCGGACTTGCCTATCTCGTATTGGCCTCTTTAGCCACCATCGCGCTTGCAATAAATGTGGGTAGAGCCCTTCCCAAATCTTCATTCGCAAAGCCTAGCCATGTTTTGGGAGAAATGAAGTAGTGTCTAAAAAAATCTCAGTATAAATTCAAAAATTGTTTCCTGGGGTTCTTCAGAACTAGTTACTGACGGACTGACTTGGTATCTCTCATTCACTGATGCAGCTGAATGCAGATCAAGTTCACAGAGCTCCTCAGTCTCATCCTTGGTTGCCTGTTCAGAAGAAAGTAATCAATAAGCTGATGGTGCAGTAAATAGCCCTATAGGTTTTTTTCACTGGGATATGTAGTATAATAGACACGATTGATTCACCTCCTAGTAATGTTAAAGCTGTGGCTTTAATTGTGGAGCTTTAATTGTTCTGAATTACGTGACTAGTCACTAAACCGTATTTTTGTAATTTGATGTTTGAATTTGATGTTTAAATCAATCATTCTGCTCAGCTCCTGCCTGCTAGGAGTTTCAGACTGATTGTTAACAATACTTTTCCACTGTTGCTTTTTGTCTTGGTTCGAATAAACAGTTGCAAGGAAAAAGAAGAGTATTTCTATCAGAATGTCATTTATGACATTTTGTCATCATTTATGCTTGTGTGGAGGTGAATGACACAATTCTTTCTTATCTTTTAGAGCCTCTTAATTCTGTGTATCTTGGAACAGTTACTGTTATGGCTTTCTTATATTTTCAAATGGTGAATTCTGTTTTGTTTTAGGTCAGAAATACCCAGTCCATTTGTAAGCATGAGTCTTATTAGACTTTCCTATAAATATCTAATTCGTGTAAAACTGCTCAAATATATGCTCTTTAGAATAACTTGGACTATTTTATTTGTATGCATTTAAAATTTCAAGTGCTACTTAATTAGCTCAAGATGAACTGAAAATAACTCATTGATCACGTAATTATGCTTATGCATGTATAGAAAAACACTTGTAAGGCAGCAAATACATACTGGATTTGCCACTTTTCATATAATATTAAAAGACAGAAAACTGTCAAAAGACTTGTTAAGATTCTGGCAAAAACATTTTTCTTTGTTTGCTTCCAACTTATTTTTGAACACCATATAAAAACTTACAAAGCATTGTTCAAGCCCAAGAAAGGATTTTTCCTGGGTCTTTTGTTTGGTTATTTGAAATCCATGTGCTAGAATTCTGTATTTATCTTTTTTTAGTCATTTAGAGATTTGGTTTTACCTCCTGAGTTTTAATTAGTCAAGTATGCATAGAATTGTTAATATTTGAAATTAGGTGGAGTAGGAAGACTGACATTACTCTTTCAAGTACAGATCAGTGTTTTCTTGTTAGAAAATCCAATCAAAGCAAAGGCAGATTTTGTGATGTATGAAATCTACATCTGCATTTTTGTAGATGTATGATATTGGTTTTGTATGCACTCTTTCAGGGATAGGAGGCAGCGTCATGTGTTGATTCATTTTGAGCTTTCCAAATGTTACTACTTAAATATTCCAGGAAAACCAAAATGGTATTCCCCATGCAGTGGTGTAGGTTTCCTTGTAGCTAGGATTATTTTAGTCTGTGACTACAAAAAGAACCCTAAGCCACTTTTTGAGGGAGAGCAGATCTTGGAGGGAGATGAATAATCTAGAACAGAGACACTCACAGGGAAACATGCAGTTTTAGGAGAGGCTTTGTTATGCAAGTGGATTAAAGTTTACTTTTAGGCCTTTGTTAGGAGAAATGCTTTCATGTTTCCAGGGCTAACAATCACCAATGTTTCAACAGAAACTCTGCAGAAAGAATAGTTGTTCCTATGTGCCTTATTCTTTAAAGGCTGGACCTCATGAGTACAGCTCTCATCTCCCCACCGTAACAATATGTATCTTCTCCTTATCTTGCCTAGTCCAGTCCCAGCCAGCAGCTCAAGATTCCTTGGATGAATTCATGACTGAAATAAAATCAGGATGCACCTTAGACAGTGTGGCACGAAAAAAGCTTCACTTGCGGTCATTTGAACTGAAGAAAGAGCAACAGAGACTGAAAGGGTTAATAAAGCTTGTCAAGCCTGCAGAACTACCTGAGCTGAAGCCCCAGTAAGTCAGCTAAAATATGAACCATTTATAAGAAATATAAAATTTTCCTCTTGTTGTTATCCATGGGCAGTTGTGCAAGCCCAGTAAATGGACAGGTTTCCAAACTACCTGGTTCATCTCTTTAAAGAGCTGTTGTGCCTTCAGGCTATTGCAGCATCTATGGTTCAGCCCAAGCTGGCAGGATGAGGTGCGAAAGGGATTGGAAGCATAGTGTCAGCTTCTTTAATTTTTTCCCAACCTGCATCCAAAAGGAACTGAAGAATTTTACAGACACTATGTACAACATGAAACACACTTTCACTCTCTGAAATGTTATCTGGAAGTCAAATGTAGTGGCTGTTCAACTATTGCCCAGCAGCGCTACTGCAATTCAAGAGGGTGTGTGCTGGGTTCATCATTTACTAGTGGCAGCTTGATTAGAGATTTAATTACTTAATTAATTCACTTAAATTGAGGTTTGGCCTCCAAGTATGTTTTTATATATACATATATATTATATACATATGTAAGTAAGTATGCAGTTGAACTTGAGGGAGTCTGTGTGATACAGATTATTTTTTTCTTGTTTGTTTATTTCGTGTTTCCTGTTAGGACAAGTGTCTGAATTTTACAAGATGAATGTAGGATGGAGGAGTCATCTACTGCAGCTTCCTCCTTGGATGCTGCAAGTGGGAGAAAAATAAAAGGATTTTTATACATCCACTTCTAATTTGCAGATTTTTTTTTTTTTACATTCGTATATAGAAGACTTGTTTGATACTTTGTACACTGTTCTTTGTATCTAATTTTTATTAGGGGCAGGAGTTACAGTCTGAACACAGAGAACAAACCTAAAAAGATGAACCTGCCTCTCTTCGGTGCAATGAAAGGGGGGAGCAAATTCAAACTGAAAACTGGAAGCCTAGGGGTAAGTTGGACTCAAGTGCTGTGAGTCAGTGGCTCTTTCTCAGACACCTTCTCAGGCTGTGGTGACTGTAGGAGGCAACCATGTCTTCTCACACGCATGGAAACAGCCTGGAGGTGCAGCCTGTAGCAGGGAAAGGTGCAGGGGCAGCGAGCAGTGGCTGTTGGATATTGTTTGCTCTCAGCAGTTGCCATTCTGTGCCCTTATCCTGCAGTCTCACAGATGTGAGCAACAGGCAGTGGGTCAAGTAGAGGCAGTCTGGGAACATCAGGCTGAACCACTGCTATACCTCAGCAGCTGGTCCTTTACTTCCTTTTGTTTTGCTTGATCTCATAGTCAAGATCATATCCAGGACTGATTCAGTTTCCAGTGTCCTTCTTATGAAAAGACTGCACTCCTTGTTAATGGACTGGACACATTTTTTCATATTTCATCTCTACTGATAACTTTTCCTTAAAACCTAACTATTTTTCATCCTGAGAGTGTTTCCTTACCAGCTGTCTCTGACAAGAGACATGTGTGCTTTCTCCTATAATGTGTATCTGTGACATCTACCTCTAGTCTTTGTCTTGCAGAAGTTGCCTGTTAAGCGTCCAGACATCCCTGAAAGCTTGTTAAAAATGAAAGATGATGGACCAGAAGAGGAGGAGGAGGAGGAGGAAGAGGAAGAAATGGAAGAGCAGCAAGAAGGAGATGCAGTAAACAGCAGAACATCAAACCTGGAAATGAAAATGACAACAGAGGAAGAAACAGGAAAAGAAACTAATGCTCCTGATAGTTCTCCTTGCAATAACAAGAATCTAGAATCCCTTCAGGATGGTAAACCATTGTTTTTGATTTTTTCCAGTAATGAAGTTGAGTCTGTTACTGCTGATTTTTTTCTCCTAATGTTTGAGTCACCGGTTCTCCAGCCCATTTCTTTTCCATAATTTTTTTTGCTATCAGTCCAGAGTCTGTGTGGCAGCGGCTAAGTTTCACATGATTCCAGTTGAAACTGCTTGGCAGTTGGCATGAAACTCTGCTTTCATGCATTTTGGTGCAATAGAATAAATCTCCTGGATGCAAAAAAGGTCCTATTTTGATAAGCCCCGTTTCCATTAGATTGATTGTCCATATGAAAACTACAACAATGTGTTGTTGGCAGTGAAAGGGACTCAGTAAAAAACAAATGTCTGTGCAAAGCTTCAGATCCATTTGTAAGGAGGAAAAATAATTTTAAAAGTGGTAATGGAGAGATATATTCCTGTATCTTTGTATATTACTCCATTTCTAGATCAGCTTGATGCCTTTGAAAGCTCAGAAATGATGTTTCTCAGTAAACAGTATGTTTGTTAACAGAAAGCAAATTCTAACTTTTCGGCTTAATGCTGGACAGGTTGCTCTTGCAAAGTGTTTTAACTGGTCACAGGTTTTTCTTTAATGTATTGCAATGGACTTGGTGAATGAAATAATTTGGAGGACTTCTGAGAGAAGGGTTCTTCCCAAGACAAATATAGCTAAGAGTTCCCTGTTGTACTTTGTCTCAGATGTTAGTGCTCTGCTCATGAGGTACTGCAGAGTGCCCACCTACCCCTTTCTGTTTTTCTTTTACAGGGGTTGATTTTCGGCCTGAGCCAAAGGTACTGAGGAATGAATCTCAGATGGGACCTTCACAAGAGAAATCTCAAGGTGAGCAGTATAATTTAGACTCTATTGTATAGGGGCATGTGGGTTTAGAAACTGACTAAAGGGCTCACTGTCTTACGTGGGTCAAAGGAAACTAAGCCTAATGCAGAGCCCAAAGAATCTAGACTTGAAATAAAGGATTGTGTTTTGCTTGGGAAGCGATAAGTGTGTGGTGGAGACAGGTCACTTCCACTGTATTTCAGTTCTCCTTGATTTTCATAGTCAATAACTGCTTTGAGATCCTTAGTTTTTATTCTCATGCTGGTTTTTTAAAACAATTTTAATTTAGGAGAATAAGATAATGCTTTTTCTTCCCATTTTCTTTTGCAGTAGCTCTTAACACTACAGAAGGACAGAACTTTGTTTATAAAGTGTCAAATACTACATAACATTGGGTAATAATCTATTAATGACCTAGATGACCCTTCTGCATGTACATCCAAACAATCAGATCTTCAAAATGAAGACTATTAGGTGTACTGAACATGGAAGAGATCTGTATGACTTTTCTATTTTTTCATAACTCTAGTCTCCTAAGAATGTTGTCCTGTCCTCATCATCTCACCCATAGAGTTAAACATGGAGTCTCAATATTTCACAGACTAAGTGGTAGAAAACTAAGGACTTCTTATCACCCATGTTACTTTAATGTTTGGGTGAGTTGTTTTTTTTTTTTTTAAAGCACATTGGTCCTGCACATTTCCTATTCCTTCCTTTCTAAATTATCACTGCAGTGATTACAGACAGTAAGTGTCTTTTAGAAAATAAACATCTGCCATTAACTAAAGAATCACACTAAAGAGGACCTTATTAAACTGCATTCAGGTGGGTCACCGACACTGTGTTTAACATAAATGTTTGAAAAACAGTAAGATGTTCAGCAGTATTATTTTTAAGTATGAATTGTGTTGCAGTGAGCTGTCTTGGATTTCCTTATGGATGTATTAATTTTTATGTGAACTTCCTGTGCATTTGTATGTGGTAGAACTGATCATTTGTGATGTGTCATAAAACAAATATGCTTTCTTTCCAGTATCCAAGGCAGTAAATAAGGAACCTGAAGAGACATCTGAGAAAGTTAAGAAAACCAATAGCTCAAGGAAGGTCAGTTACCACACCATGACTCCTACAGGTTAAGACTTTCAGGAAATTGTGTAGTAGGCTTTTTTTTACTGAAATAGTAACAAATTGATGGAGTATTACTCAGTGATCGTAGTGCTTTTCTGCTGATGAAGACCCAGTGTAGAACTATACACTGCCATTCGACACAGACTTTGGAGTCTCAAACGAAAAGGTAAAGCACAGCATTTCAGGCACACTAGAGGCTCCTGTTCAATCAAAACTTTTTTTTTTTTTCACCTTTTCACTTGGCAGTTACTAAGTGCTGCTTCTCCTGTACCACAAGTGTTGTAGAACGTAGGTGCTTTGGAATGTCATTTCAAAATTTCCCTTGGTGAGTAGCATGGGAAACACGTATTGGCTGACTCAGAACATGCTGTACTAAAGTTGTAACTAGTCTATATCAAACCTCATCCTTCTCTGTAAGATGTGGGAAGAGATGAGTCTAAGAGACGATTATTTGTTGCAACCAAATTATCACTAAATTTGGGTGGATGTACCAGACAATGTTTCTCCTGTGCGTAAGATCTGTATTAAAATGTAAAGTATATGAGCTTTGCACATTTTGGGACTCAGGCAATTGTTGCCTTCCTAGAACTGGGAAGGATCTTCTCCGATAGCATGCTCTCAGCTTAATGATTATTGTGAGGTTCTTCCCTTCAGAGGGAATGCCACTCTTGTACTGGCTGCAGTCAGAGGAGATGACTGTACTTGCTGGGCCATGAGTTCTGACCATTTTATGACAGTTTCTTTGTGGTGACCATCTAATTTTAGCCCTGCAGCACTTAACTCACTGCACTGAAAGAAACTGAACTCCCAGCGGACTGCATGTGCTAACTGCTGCCTTGTTAGTCCTGGCAGAGGACCCAGGGCTTGGGTAGGCACAGTCTTTAGAATTGTCCTTTGTTGCTGGCCTTGCTAGAAATGCTAAAGAAATCAGGAGTGTATTTATACTGTTAAAGGCCAAGCTATACCACTTTTAAGAAAATGGGAGGACAAGGCAGTTTTTCATGCTGAGACAGTCAAGTCAGCATTTCTCATCGGCAGAGAGTTCACTCTAACACTGAGCATTCTCCAGATGCCAGATGGCTTAGATGTATTCTTTCTCCCATCACAAATCACTTTTCCCACATGCTGTCTCTGCCTCTGGGCTCAGATCTTGCATGGAAAATATCAACCAGAAGTCAGCTTTTTCTTTTTTTCTTTTAATATTTCAGTAACTTTGAATCATGTAAAACTGGAAAAACAATTTTCAAGTGATTGTTCACAAGCCATATTTAAAAACTGTTCAACCCTGCAGTCTAATGTTTTGGAAAACATTAGTCTTCCAAAATAACTGTTTTAGAGGTTACTTTGGGGAAGAAAAGTTTTTGAGGGAATGAAAACTTCAACTGCATGACTTAAGAGCTCAAAATATATCCAAGTTACTCAGCACTGATTTGCATTACTTTGTATTATCATGACACAGTCTTAAGTCATGCATTCTACACTTTATGATTTTTTTTATATAGCTATTTGCAGTTGTTGAAAACAGAAGTTGTTGAGAAAATGATGCTATGTGTCAAAACTTAAAAATCTAGAGACAAAGAGATACTGCTGTGTAAACAATTGCATTGGAAGTGACCTGTTTTGGTTTGCTTTAAACATTTCAGGATACCAGTGAGACCTGAAAAAAATGAGTATTCTTTCTGAAAACTTAAGTTGTCCTTATGTAACAAATGAACTTTTACATACTCCAGTTTGAAAGTCACCTTAAGCCCAAAGTTTTCAGTGGGATTGTGCATTGAAATCAGGAAAGCATATCTTGAAAATCCTACTCTAAAGCTTTCCCCTGCATAAAGAAATCCTGTGTCAAACAGCACTCTCAAACATGAGGATGACAAGATTAAACTGTCCAGAAGTGAACAGGTTCTTCTTTTGAGGGAGAAATTGGGCTGGATGACTTCCAGAGGACCCCTCTAACCAGCATTTCTATTAGTCTGTGACTCTACTGGGCCTAAACTGGATCTATTTGAGGGTTTGATCTTTCTTCTATGTTATTGTTTTTATCCCTGACTCTTGTGGAAATAACCCTTAGCTTTCAATATTTGAATTAGTGAGCATTTAGTGGCTGTGACACATTGGTGGAGGCGTGCAGCACCTTAAAAATCTTTTCCCCCTTTGCAGGTTCAACAACCTTTTTTGTCCTCACAGTACCCAGATGATGACCCAGACTACTGCATATGGATTCCCCCTGCAGGTATCAACCATTTCCTTACCAGCTTTAGCCTTATAACTCAGGAATCTACCTAGTACATCGTCAGGGTGTCCTTGTAAGTCTTTGAGAAACAGCTAATTCAGGAATACTTTACTCAGAACCTGATGTTTTCTGGCATGTTATGCTCCATGTTTGTTCTACAGCCATGCAGGTCTTGCAGTGAAATACAGACCATATCTGTAGTAGCTTCATCTCAATGGACAGATACGCCTGTAGTTCGGTTTTGAGTTTTGTAACACCTGAGAGCACTAACTCCATTCACACATGGTACGATAATCTAGTTGATAAAGACAAGCTCAGGCCTTCACTAGGGATAAATGCTCCAGCAATGTTATTATTCTCAGTTTTCATTCGAGCCAGTGAAATCCAAAAATCATGTTTGCAAATTTTTGCAAAAACAGTTGGAATGCAAACATTGGGTCAGGTTTTTGGAGAGAAGTCTTGGTAATGCTTTGGTGAAGGCACTGAATAATGGATGCATGCATCCAAAGTATGTTAAAGTTGAATGATTTTTTTACTTTAGTTCCAGGGTGTTTTTAGCTTAGTGAGGTTATTCTTAAACAGTGTCATGAATTTTTAGTCTCTCAAAAATAGAAAATTCATTTTCATGCACTGAGGTTTTTATAGTAAGTTCAAAGCTGAGTCTTCACTTGGTAGATTCATTACTATAATTTTTGTAAGGCTTATAATATAGGCAGGCTGCAAAGGGAATAAGAAAAATGAGAATAAATTTCACTGAAGAAAGCTGTAATCTGGTGAATCACCCTTCAATGAAAAGACTGCACGTCTCTGGCATATGGATCCATTGGAAGAAAATACTGGATTCAGTAACTCAGAGGTCTGTCTGGGATAGCCAAGCGAACTGTGTCCATAAGAGGGAGCTCTGTTTTCTGGCTCTGCCTGCTAATAGTAGAACTTACCTTCTAAGATGGCATATTGAGGACACCAAAAAACCACAACAAACCAGCCACAAAAACAGGGATACATGATGTAATCTTAGCACTATCAGTAAGGTTAAAATGAATTATTATAAATCAAAAGACACGTTGAATTGCAACGTGCAGTCTGACTTTTTGTCCTCTTTGTGCTTGCATGGCTGGTGCTACCTAGAGACTGTTTCGTACTTGAATACACATTTCTCTTAGGTGAGAGGGGAAAAGGAATAATGCACCTCTTCCTCTTTGTCCATTAGGTCAAAGCGGTGATGGCAAGACTCATCTCAACGAAAAATACGGCTACTAAGCTTCGAGTGCGCCAGAGGACGTCTGAGGTTCGAAAGACTGCTTTGGACTCTTTCACTACGTGTGAAGTGAGGGATAAGAGAGTTGGTTTTCCAGATGCTGTTCCAAATTCAAGGGCATAAGCAGCTGCTCTGGCTCTTGGCTCTCTCCGTGTGTCCTGTTTGTCTTTCAGATACTTTCTTAAAGAAAAAGCCCACACATTGTTCTGCCTCTTTTTCCACTTTTTAGCCTTGTATTTTTTATTTGGCTTGAAACTGTAGGATCATTTTTTCTTCTGTAAATAAAAGTATACAAAAATATTAAAAGTATACACCTCAGTATACTTACAGGCTTGACAAAATTTATTCATGTTGGGTTTATGCAATTAAAATAAGAAACACTACTGGTTTGCTTCTGTGTCTGCTGTTTGAAAATACTGTCATGGTAAATGCAACCTAAAACTCGAGGGTTCCTTTACTTTCCTTTCCTATTGTTTTCACTTCTCCTTCATGCAGTTGCTGGAATACTTAGTATGGAGTGGACAGGAAAAGTTGAGTGTACAATGTTACAAAGGTGCAGAAATGCTGGAGAACTGAAGAGGCTGGCACTGTTTATCTTGAATCAGGAGTTAACAGATGAAACGATGGAAGGATATCCTGGAAGAGCTTATAATGAAGCCTGTTCTTGTGTCACAACAGAACTTTGTTCCATCTTAATGCAGTTTAAGGCATGCCTGCTCTTAATTTATCCCTAAAATAGTTTTGAATATTTATGTGATTAGGCTGTGAAATTCTTTGCCATCAGAAGTTGTTAGAACTTCAAATAAAGTCAGGTTCAAAGAGCAAACAGGCATTGTTATAGAGAGGTGACAGTGCTGCAAGTGTTTATTGGAAGGACTTAAAATTTTCCCCGTACCCCAGGATCCATCAGTGCAGGCAGTCCCCTCCCACTTCAGCAAGGGCTACCTCCTCATGTCAGTGTGAAAGGAAGTAATTAAACAAAAGCAAAGGGCAAGTACGTGTCCCCTGACTTTGAGAGGCTGCAGACCAAATCCTCTGGAGTGGTGGTGGGGAGCTAAAGAGGGCAGGGGGGTGTGATCAAGCTGGAATGTGCCTCGGGGCTACAGAGTCCTCCAGGGGACTGCCAGGACCTGCCTGTCCCTGCCCAGCCCCTCTGGGCTCTCACAGAATGATGAATCTTTTCTGTTTGTTGCACTGGGAGTCCAGCCTTGAACTTCTAAGGAGCACTTGGGACCTGAAACCCCCAAGTTGGTTACATGGTCATCACTCATCAGCTCATCTAAATAGTCCCTGACAGGGGGGATCCCCTGGATAACTCACAGTTGTCCCAGAGCCTGTGTTGTGGTAAAGGCAAGGTCATGCAGGGTTTCTGAGGGTTTACATAGCTCTAGGCACAGCATACTGGGGTAAGGAAAGCTGTAGGAATGATAGTCTTGCACTCCTGGGTCACATCCTTTGGTGTGATTCCACACCAGATAGTGGCTGCGTCCATATGGATAAATCACAGGAGGGTGTGTCAGAAGCTGGGGTAAAGGGATAACCATACAATTCTCTCAATGGTAGGGTTGGAGCCATGGAGCCCACTCCATTTTTACCCCACAGACAATGCTAAACAGTTTGGCAGCTTGGCATTTTGTAGAGTTTTACTTAATAGGCTCAAGCTGCAAAACAGCCTCTTCTTTCTGCCTGTAATCTTCACCATATTTAGCGGGTTTTTGTCTGCATCTGCACACCAGGCTGGGCAGTCTAAAGCTTCCTGCTTCTGGCAGAGGCCTATCTTTGTGTAATGCACGGAAAGGCTGTTGCCCCTCTATTCAAAATGCCAGACCTCATGAGTTTCACAGCTGTAGCCCCTCCCCAGAGCCTTGTCTAGTTCCAGGGTGCACCAGGCAACTGCAAGGGACTTCTGTTCATCAGCAGCAGGCCTGGCAGGTTTCAGACAGGGAAAACAGTAACTTGCCACTCAGGCTCATGAGAAGCACTGGGAAAAAGAGCCTATGAGGTTAAGTACACCTTATTTTTACCATCCTAAAGTAGGTGGTCAGTGTATCTTTTCATCAGGGGCTGCTTTGTAGTACAGACAAATGGTATTGACCTGCTGCCAAAAAGCACATCTCTGGGGATCAGGGACTAGGCAGTTTGGTCCTGGCTAAGACTGTGAGCTCCCCGTCTGTTTCTTTTCGTAGCAGTTCCCATACGGACATGATGGCAAAACCTGCTTTCTTTAGGCAGTCCATCTTTTGTTTCACTGTGTAACATGAACACCCAAAGCTGATCCCCATTGGATGGTTCCAGTGTTTTCATGGCAGCATTCAATAAAACCATAAAAAACCCACCCATTAGATGTGAAAGTTGGTGTCCTCCCATCGAAGATCACTGTGCCATCCCAGAAGCAGGTTCCCACTTGATACCCAACATCTGTGTAACGCGTGGTAGGTTTGAGTATTTTCGGTTTTGGCCACGTATATATGTCATTGATTCAAACATCTTTTTCCTCCAGTAGTAGCTATAAACCAGTTTGTGGACATGGAAGTTGAGGTCCATGAAAGGGATCCACACAGCAATAAGCCTTCACCTTTTCACCACTTTCTTTCTCATCCACTGTGTGACAGGCCGCCACCATAATCTTCTCTCTGTATGATCTGCAGGCCTTTTTATATCTTGCTGTCAATAGTAACTCAGTTTTTATTGCAAGTTAAAGACCTCCTGATGGTCTGTGTACATGTCAAGAATTGCTTTTTTTTCCTTAAGCACCATGCTGTGCACCCTGTCATAATCCTCTTGTGAAAGAGAGCTGATATAACTTTGATTTTCAGCAGTGTTAAAAAAAATGGAGGAAATACCTTCCCTTGATACCCAGCACTTGGGGAAGACTGCTTAGTTTCATGGGTAAAAAATATGAAAATGAAAACTCTGGTTGTACATCAATTTAGCACCCTGGGTGATTAATTAAATCCCTTTTTTCTTTCAGAAGCTGGCTGACAACTGAGCAGCCATCGTAGCCTCTGATGTTAGAGAAGTGTAGCCCTGAACCTTTGTGTCATTAAGCAGCTGACTAAAGTCCACATGCCCCCTTAAGCTCCCATTCTTCAGTTTTCCACTTCTTCTTCATCCCACAGGGCATTTGGCACTAACTCCATGGCTAAAATGTAATTTGGCCTTTGTGCCCAGTTTCCTGCATGCGTCCCATCTCTAGAGGAGTGCCCTGTCCTGCACCTGGGCTTTTGGTGACAGGCATGGAGAGCTGCTGCTGGCTTACATTATGGGCCTGTTCATGGCACAGACTGCACTCCAGCCTCTGTGTTTGAGATGCTTTTCCACATATTTCTTGCACTTTTCCACATAAAATCAGAGCCAAACAATCTAGGTTCCCCGGCCCTGCGCAGCAGTCTGCAGCTGGGGCACCTTGCAGCGGTGTTAAGTGCACGATCACGCAGCAAGCAAGAGTTGGCAATAATATTTACAGCTATGGGTGTGATTATAGGGTGTATGGCAAATCTCACAAACATTTGTCACCCCAAATACTTTTCCTGACCTCCCTAACACTACAACGTTCACTGTGTCAGAAGAGGAAAGGGCTCTTGGGATACCTAGGACTGTTCCTTGGCAGCATTTTTTTCCATTCAGATAGGAGGACAAAGAGGATATTAAGATGCAGCAGGTCCTCAAACAAAGAGACCCCGCTCAGCATGACCTTCCTATGGACGAACGCTGTTTTTTCATGGAGCTCTCTTGCTCTGCTCAACGGTTCCACATCAGCCCGACCCCTCACTGCTGCTAGCACTGTGAGACCTCTGGCAAAACAAAAATAACAACCACGAGTGGGGTTTAGCTTATTCATACAGCACTGATTTTTGTCTGGAACATTAGAATGGAGATAGGCTGCAGGGTCCTGTGAACCCCACTCCCAATGGCTTTTACTGTAGTTGGGCAGAAAGTCTGATCACATCTCTCAGCTCTCTCTGAATTCAAAAAAGCATGAAACTTGCTTCTGAATTTTTGGTATTTAAGTTAACCTTGGAAGACTGCAGTTGAAGCTGTGCATGCAGACATCTTTGGGACAGAGTTGAGCAAAACCACTGGGACTGGATACCTGGTATAACTCATCAGAAATTTGCTCTACAAGTGTTTTGTGAGCTTCATGCAGCAACATACCTCACCCAAATTACCAAACCTCTACCTTTCTGCATGCTGCCTAGTCCTGAACCTCTGGAATTACCATTTCCACTGCTGGGTGTGCTTTGTGGAAAAGCATAGATTGGACTGATGTCTCTTCCACCATTCCCTTTACATTTGAGGGTGAGGGTAAAGACAGACTTTCAAATACACACCCTGGGGACTTGGGAGGGCCATAAACACTTCCACCATAAACAGTCTAACAGGAAGATCTTGGCTGTGTGCTGAAATTTCTACCTCATGTCTGCTGCATTGACCAATGGATAAGGAAACAGCAAAGCTTCATCTCAGGCATAGCTGTAAGATCCCCCTTACCAGGGGCAAATGGAGCGCATCCCACCCCCCACCATTCTCTGCGTGACACCTCCACATCAGCCAGTTCTTCTGCTTTGCAAGGTCATTTTTTTCCAGATGACCCCGGGTCTTGGTAACTGACCCAGCACTGCTGCATTTTCTCTCCATTTCTTCCAAAACCACAGATTAGAGCAAACAACCTCCAGGTGGAGCTCATGATGCACAGACCTCACCACATCTGAGGTCTCTCCCAACACAAAGAGGGAATCCCGGCTATGCCTGTGGCTATGGTTCCCTGAAGGATGCTACCTCTTACTTACCCAAGGAAAAGTGAAGTTACACGTAACACTCCACTTTTTGGAACAGAAAGGAGCATTCATAAGGTCCTTAGAAGCATTCAAAGGAGCAGAACACCTATTTGGTTACCTGCTTGTCAAACTGGGTTTACAGCGTTAAAAAGCTAGAGGACACAGAGAGACGTCAGAAACGAGCAGCCCATCCTGCAGCAGCTCACAGGCCTTGCTCCAGCATTCACAAAGTGATTGTTTAAAGCTGCTGTTTCCTGCACAAGAGTGCACGATTAGTGCGTATTTTCTTTGGAACATATGTTTACCTCATTATCATACTTACTTTCCACTGCTACAAAACTTCCAGTCCTATATTCACCTAATAAATACTCTTAAATTTATGAGGCACCAATGCCCTAAGGCCCTTGAGCACCTAATATTTGGGCAGCTGGCTGCAAGATATTTTTCTTTGACTTCTTATGTATAAAGAATATATATTTTAATACCTGTATAGCATCACATTCTGCTGTTTTGGGGCACAGAACTGTACATCCACACTCAGCATAGCTGTTGACACGATGGGAGGCGGCATTTCTAAGTTTATTTTTTTACATTCTGAAACTGAAATGGTGTCTTAGGAGCTCTCAGTTTCATTTTCAAAGTGATTGTGAGGTAAGATGTAAAAAATGTTCTTTAAGTTAAAGGAAAGATCTATATATCAGCTTGATTTGCTTAATTATGCTTTTAAATTGTAGGGAAGTGTTTTGTTAATTGTGCAGCTGTGTGGATGTATATGCAGGTGTATGCACACTTTCAACCATGAATATATTACTTTGTTCCTCTAGTTTGACCTGTTAAACCACTTGAAACTCAAGTTTATTCTTTTGCTGGACGCAGCCTGCTGAAACTGCAGTCTTTGGGCATTTCGAGTGGCTCGCCTGTTTATGCTGTGTTCCTGTTTCAAACCCAGTTTCTTGTAACACCTAGAAATGAGATGTGTAGTCTAAGAATAGCATGTGACATGAATCCACCATCAGGTGACTTCTCAAGGGAAGTTTAATGGAGATTAGGCTCATGAAACAGCAGATCAAAACTCATCTGTGCTGGCCCAGGCGATGAGGGTGCTTGGATTCACATTAGAAGGCTCATCAGTTACTCCAGACTCAAGGAAAAAAAAGCTTCTCTTTTTTGCGTGGAGATGTTTATATCATGTATATAAAGATACACTTGCTGAAACCTTTGACCATATGGTCAGTAGGCAGTGTGTGCAGTACTTAGGTTTAAATGCAACACAAGGACTCTGACAAAAACTGATGTTCATGTGAACTACAAAAATCTTCATGCATAAGGAAGTTTTTAAGTGCTGTCATGTATAATACAAACGGAACAGAGTTTGCTCCAAAAGTGAAAGATTTATCCAGTGGTTCCTTACATTTTCTTTTGTTTGGCAAGCGATTATTTTCTTCTCATGCAGAAGCCAGGGACTAGAAGACACCTTTAGAAGCCAGCCCTTCACAATAGTTTTTCCTGATCTAATTTGATCTTTTATCCTTTCTCACAATTGTTTGGATCTGTTTTGCTGCTGCTGTTCTTCTGTTCTGCTGCTACTTGTCCTGTACCTTGAATCCAGTTCAAGTTTCATTGTTCCCCAAGGGGCAGAACATGGTTGTGCTGAGCCTCTTCCTTTATTCATCTTCATCCTCAAGACAACTCCACTTATCCATATGGCAAAACATCCCTTTCATACTTTTGTGCTACTCCTGAGTTGCTCAAGTGGTTCTGTTGAACTTAACCAGAAACCAGCCTGCACCATGATATTTTCCACGCCCCAAGCAGAAACTGAATCTGAATTTGTATTTCAAAATTTTGAGTGGAGCTTCCAGTCCCAGTGGAACCTGAGCCAAATATATTTTGGGTGTTGGGTACCTGTCCCTAGCTGCTCCCTTTCTTTGGGATCCATCTCGTCTTTCTCTTTGAAGGGGCCCAACCAGTGCAGAACAAAGTGGGCAGTATTTCTGGCTAACCCAGGCTGAGCTCCATCCACAGTCTGAGTCTGTAGGCTGTGCCCTTACCTCTGCCAGGAGTCAGCCGGAAGGGTCGGCTCCCAAAGCGACAGCTGTCCCGGGCAGCAGTCAGGTGTGTCGCTCAAACATAGCTGAGCAGGCTGCTGGGTTACGAGCTGGCAGTATGAAGTGGCACAACACTGGGCAGCCAGTGCCAAACCTCTCCCTCCTTGTTCTCTCTAATCAGAGAAGATTCAGAGGTCTGAGATTTGCTCTTATAAATTTCAGGCGGGAAATGGCAGAGTCATCAGCTCATGATGGGGTGGGATGACATTTATTTGCAAAAAGCCAGAGGAATATCGATCTGAAATCTCCTAACTTACTCATTCATACCATTATTCCCCAACCACAAATAATCACCCCACTCCCATTACACCTCTTCAAGAAACAGCAATTCAGGCTGCTCCATGACAGCAAGGCAGTAACATCCTAATTGCTCTTACATGTGAGGGTAACTATAATGGGGTCTGTGGTGGAAAGATGATTTATTTTCCAGTGTTGAAAGCACAGCTGTAAGTACACAGACCTTCCCTGTGCTTTCTCCTGAAACAGCTCCCTTAGCTTCTCAGGTGTCTCGCCGCAAGACAGATGAAACCGTTTTCTCTCTCCAAATTAGCAGATTTTCCCGAGAACTGTCATCTGCTCTTGTGAAGCAGTCAGACAAAGAGACATGTTGAGAAGTACAGATGCTCTGCACATCCTCCTCTGCTGCTCAGAACACACAGACAGTAAACACTATTAAACAATTTAGGCTCCAGCCCAAGCAGAATCAACTTCTGAGATTGCACCCTGACCCACTGACTTTCCTATGGCATTTACCTCTTGCTGCCCAGCAGTAAAATGTGGCTAATTTCACAGAAATGAAGCTGTACTCTGAGTAAAAACCTTGATCTCTCTGAAAGACACTGGCTGTACATGTAGGGTTTTTGTGAAGAGCTCTGTTAACCTGGATTGAAGGGTAGAACCAAGTGTCTCCTGCCCCTGGAGGTGGGGTTGGTGTTTGGGGTGGGAGGGAGAGAGGGAAGGGTGATGGGATCTCTCTTGAGTAGGAAGTGGCAGATTTTAAGTTATGTTTGAAATGACTACAGAAAAGCTTTCTACATACTTGGATGGGTTGCTGAGAGCAAACAGGCAGGAGATAAAATTTTATTTCACAAAAAAAAAAAATAAAAAAATTACCCTGGTTGCCTGTTGTGGAACCAGGGTAACTAAAATCGTCTCAGAACAGGGCCTTGTTGTTCCCCAAGGACAAATGTGAAGATGTGTTCTTCTCAGAGTACAATTTAATGGTTAGAGGTTACAGCTCTGACTGTATGATTGCTTTCATCTTATAAAATGAGAAAAGTGTGAATGAAAAAACCTCTAACATCCATTAGAGAGAAAATTGGCTGTGGTCCACAGGTACAGATTGATTAATGTCTATTTTATCAGAAATAGATTCCATGCCTGTGAACACTGCCCATGCATTTCTCTCTAATAATCCTTTCACAGGCTAGGTCACACCAGCTATGGTGTGTTTGGGGACAGAATAACTATGAGACCTGGAGCAGCTTCCCTAGCAAGAGGATTGTTTTACAGTCAAGCAGCTTCATCATTTTTGCCTCTATGCTGGCAGATAGCTTGGCTTCATTCTTCTTATGGCTCTAAGCCCAAGACATAAGCAGGTATGCCCAAGTAAGTCCTGTGTCCAGCAGCATTTTATGATAACTCATCTCCAGCCCTGTAAAGCTGATCTGTGGTGGTTCGATGCAGAGGGAGATGCAGAACATGACTTCACAGAATATTCTGAGTTGGAAGGGACCCACAAGGGATCATCAAGTCCAACCCTTAAGTGAATCTACAAACAATATTAAATATATAAAACTAATACTGTTATCTTGTTTAAAAATTATATAAAATCTACAGAAATTTGATTTAATTGTTGTATCCTTCCTCCTCTTTATCTGGGAATTGCTGCAATGTGTCATGCATGACAGTAGGGTTAACCCAAACCAGTAAAATTCTTTTAATAATGATTTGTCTTTGTCTCTAATAACTGCAAAGCCTTGTTTAATGTTCTGTTGTGTTTTTTAACAAGCATCCAGTGTCAAGGGGGCTTTATTGAAGAGGGTTTTTTTTAACTATAGTTCTTGATCCAATTTGTATTTTGTAATAATCGTGTTTAAAGAGGAAAGAAATGTCATGTCTCAAGCCATGAGGGGGGCATGTGTCTAAAGAATACAAAGGAACTAGAGCTGTGCAACAGCAGGAGAAGGAAGAAAATGCCAGATCCTCCCCACAGCCACTTGGACTTTACTAGAAATAGAAATAACTTCACTGGGCCAGATCAAGGCTCCACTTGCTTGTTATCTCTTGGATGCACAGAGGAAGAACCATGAGAAACCGTGTGTGTGTGTGTGCGTGTGTGTGTGTGTTTCTGTGTGTGTGTGTATGTGCATGTATGTGTGTTTGCAGATGTACAGTCATACATGTATATGTCAGACTGTCCTCAGACGTGCACAGTGGTAGGACAAAGGCAACAGTCATAAGGTGCAGGAAAGAAAATTTCAATTAGATATTAGGAAAAATTCTTCACACCTGGAGGGGCTCAGCACTTCACTGGACAAGGGCCCGAACAATCTAACCCAGGCTGGGCTGGCTTTCAGGTTAAACATCATCACCTCCAGAGCCATTTTCCTGCCTGAATTATTCTAATTCATATATGTGTATATACATACACATGCACATACACATATACACTTCTAAAATATATGAAGATGCACATATGCATGTATGTGGTACACTCCCTCTTCATATTCCATGTGGAAAAGGGTGACTTAACCTGTTGCACTGTTGGCTAGTCTTTAAAGTGAAAAGAGAGAAGACCTTTTGGACAGGACCCTCCAGACATATGTTCAGCAGTGTTATCCATGCAAATTTCCTCCTGAACTGAGTAGTGTTCCTGGCATGGGCCATTCTCATGCAAGGGTGCAAAAGACCTGATTTAGAACTATAATTTAAAGTCAAATTAGAGAAATCATGCTACAGAACAGATTCCGGTAACCAGCTAAGCTGCTGGACCTTTCTTTTGTGAGTATGAGCAAATGTTTGACCATCGGATAAGGATGGTGGTTGTGGAACTGGAAGATCAGACACTGGGAAAAATGATGACCTTTCTTCTGTAAGAAATGATAATGTGAAATGAGCTCTGTGCATAAGGGACTGGACGAGATGTTGTCTCTTAAGCTCTGGTTTTAATTCTTCATTTGGATCCTATTACCTTTTGCACGGAAACTTAGTTTATTTCTACATTCCCTTCAGCCTAAAGCAATTTATAGGTCTTGTTCTTCCCCTTGTAAGTGGGTGGGAAGCTTTTATTTCAGAATCCTTCAAATAACCAGATTCAATTTCACCCTCATAAATTTGATCTCCTATACACATCCCCTTACTAAATAAGCAAATATTTTTCCTAAAACCAGTTTGGCTTATTTCTAGGTTGACCTTTTGTCAACAAAACATGAAGATATTATCATGATTGGAAACACTTCTCTCAGGCCCATAAATCGGGCAAAGAAAAAGGAGAGAGGAGGGGAGATAGGCTGGAGCTTAAAAACCTCATTTTGGAAATGTCAACTGGAAAACCAAACAGCATGGATCATAAAAAACAGTGAAAGAGGGAGAGAAACAATGTGTGAACAGTTATTGCAGTGAAAAAGCTGGTAAATCATTGTATACTTAACAATCTGTCTGTTAAGCTGGGAAACAATATTTCACTTAGTCCCATGGCACAACCAGGGGTTTTCCGGGCAGCAGGCTGTGTTCAGCTGGCACAGTCTCCTTGGGCCAGCCAGGACCAGGGTGCTTTGCAGAAATCGTTAGCTCGTGTTCCATCAGAACGGCTCATGCCAGCTTTGCCAGGAGGGACACCAGGGATGTACGGGGTGCCTCCTCCAACCCAGCTGTGGCTGCCAGCCTGGTGGGAAATTTTCATGTGCCACAGGTGAAGGAGAAGCTTCTCCAAGATACTTGTCACCTTCTTTTCCCAGTAAAATGAAAGGTAAGGGGTATTTGCTCTTCGATCCCCTGACAGGAATTATCTTGGTGAGGGATGCCAGTTCTGCTGCCTCCTCCAGAGGTCTTCCGGGGATCTACAGAACTCTTCTGCCTCTGCTGGTCCCCACAGGTCCAAGCACATGGGTTTGACCCATGCAGTGGCAGGATGATCCAAAGCAGCCAAGGGCACAAGCTGATCTCTGTTTTTCTTTTCCCTGTCCAAGGCCAGAAAAGGTGAAGTGAGGTGAGTGGTTGGGCACAGCCTGTTCAAACGAGCTGCTTCCTAAACCTAAATAAAGGTCTTTCCAGAAGCTGAGAAACACTATTCCCATGACTTTGGCATTTTTAGTATTATTGAGAGAAAAGGCCTGGGGAAGTACAGGAGAAATGGTTCAGTAAACTCTAGAGTGGTATAATTCCTGCCAAGGAAAGCTTGCTACTCCTCATACAGGTCCTCAGAAGCAGCAGTAAGGTATGACCTATCTCAATGTCCTCTCTTGGATGTGTTTTTCCAGTTGACTCAAACCCCTCTCATCACAGCAGCATGGACTTGCAAGTATATGGTGTTGGGGAACCAGGAAGGACATTTCCTAACATCAAAAGAAGTCCGTTTTCAAGGGATGGGGAGACAGATGCTGACAGAGCTTTTCCTCACCAACCACTGGATCAAACAGCAACCTTCTGGATCAAACACCAGTTATTCATCTTTCCTTCTCCTTATGATACTGACTGAGTTGAATATAGCAAAGATGAAGGTTTACTGAAGGGGAGAGTTCAGTCTGGGGTACGATGTCCTGGAGAAGTCTGGGTGTCATGTCTGTTCAGAGAATCATCCTCTCCTGACTTATTCTTGTGACTTGTCCCCTCCCTTCTGGTCATGCAGGCTTGCTTTGACACATGCACATAAGAGGCATCATTGGCCAGAGCATGGCAAGTGAAGGAGAAGAAATGCGTTGAAATTTGTTGTGGAGTCAGTTAAGGTCTGTTGCTCACTTGTAGCAAAGCATCACAAGGAAGAGGCATCTAGGCAGCCATTAGGGCAGGCAAACTGGGGGCTGTTTGAGCTGACCACTCAGGAAGCTACTCTGACCTGCTCCCATCTCCTCTTCCTTGTCTTAGACAAGCTGCGTTCTGGGCTAGCCCCTGTGCATCATCACCATCAGTTAAGTCATCAACTGCAAAGTGACACAGGAGAGTTGTTGGAAGAACAAAATGGTCAGTGCACAATGCTGCACTAGAGGGTCAAGATATCACAAGAAATATATGCAGGATCGTGTGCAGGGCAGACAGTGCTCATTATCTGCTGTGGTCAGTGGAATGACAGGGGTCTGTCTCTGCTTTGGAGCCCATGTTACAGCTTTCTATGCTGTTACTGGATACCCTCTGCCATCACAGGGGTAAGAGAGGAGGGGGAGATGAGAACACAGTTCTTAACAGATTTAGGGAAAGACCGAAGCTGTAAATCAAGATCTTCAATGCATTTCATCTCCTTCCCTTTCAGTATTTATCAAGAAAACAAATGCATACCCAGGAAATAAGGAACAGATGCGCAAGCGCATCTTGGGACAAATAAATTAACATGCAAGTAAGCAGGCAGCAAGGGTAGCAATAAAGGGTGATTAGACCACACAGGCACCATCAACATGAGACTGTATCTCCAAATATTGCCAATGCTGAAAAGGTCCACAGCAAAGTGAACTCTTCTATTTTTGGTTGTGATAGTCCCTGACCAGGATTTTGACTATGAGTGCCTGATGCTTTGATGATTGGATGAGTAGTGGTGCTCCCCAAGAATAAAGAATCACTGAGGGATACAAAATAGAACTAGAGAGAAACACCTCGTTCCCTCCTTTTGGGGAAAATTCCCTCTTTTCACAGCAACTAAGCAAACCAGAAAGAAATGTGGCCAGATACTGGAAAGCCATGGTAACCTGTAGCCACTCTTTGATTTGAGTGTGGCCAGAACCTTCCATCTTCCACCCTGTATACAGAAAGGTGAATATATTGAGGTTGAGACATTCTTCCCTTGTTCCCAGTGCTCCATAAATCCTTACCTAGCAGAGTCCCAGGGTAATGCTGCACAGAACACAACCCTGCAATGCCTGTAGAAATGTAGTACAGCCTTGATGAACTCCTCAAAGGCCAGTATCAGTCCTTAGGTCCTGTAGAGTCTTGAATAGCAGCTCTGCTTATCACGCTCTACGGGAGAGTTTACCCTCTTGGGTCAGCGGCTCCCAAAATGTCCTCAGTGCTCCACTGGGCCATGCCTGCCCCTCCATACTCAACCCTCCAGGCAGCTCCTTTCCAGCCATGCTCGAGGACTGGGATGGCATTTCTTTATCCAGAACCATTTGCAAAGTTTCCCCAAGGTGGTGTTTGACAAGGGCTTTTGCCTACGGCCTAGGAGGGCCCTGCTCCTGTTCCCCTCTGACCTCTGTAGTGCCTCTGGGGATTCAGAGAAGCCAGACAGCAATGTACCCTGCTACCTTTGAATTAGAGAACTGGCAAAAAATACTTGTGTCAGGCCTGTGACCAGCCCACCTCCCACTGCAGAAGGGATGGGGAGTCTGCTGCTCCTGCCTCACTTGATCCAGATAACTTCACGGTTCTTTCCAGCAAGAGCAAAGCCTTTGCTTAACATCTGAGTTAATTCCTATGTTCCCCAGACACGGAAAAGATCAGGCACTTGGAATAAAATGTCTGAGCAAGGCTTGCCTCCCAAATTACAAATTATACAAGCACGCTCTTTCTTTTACCCCATCCCTCCGACCACAAGCTGTTCCTCCTTTATCTGTCATCTACCTCCCCTGGCCCTCGCTTTTCATGTTCTAGTGTCATTCTTCTCCTGATCCTCCCTCCTCCCTTTTTCTGATGTATGTTGCACAGGTCATTTGACCCCACGCTCGGCAGGAGCTGGACTTCACTAGGTCTCTAGAGTTACACTTGTTCATGAGCTGCCTGGAGACATTCTGGAAGCACATTGCAGGACACCCTTCCATGGTCAAGGACTCTGGTGGGATGTTGGCATGAAGGCGTTCACAAGTCAGCAGGAGAAGTCTGAAATATAAGTAGCACTGAATCATAGGATGTTTCGGTTGTGAGACACCTTTAAAGGCCACCGAGTCCGACACCTCAGATTGCTCAGAGCCTGATCTGGTGCTGAGCCTGATGGGATAATGCTGGCCATCTTCAGCACAGCAAGCAGGCAGCAGGGAGGTAGGATGTTGTCAGAAGAGGATTTTCCTCCATGTCCTCCAGCCTTTCGCTGGGGAAAATATTTATTCTTTCCTCCACATCTCCAGGTCAAAAGGCCTATTGCCCCCTCCTGCCAAACAGACCATCTTAATGCATGTGCATATGCTCTCACAAGTCATTTCCCTGGGCAGCCTGCTCTGGGGAGTGTCCCTCTTTAACAACAGGCAACATCAATGGAAGGGACCTGGTGGGCTGTATCTAGTCTTTTGCTGTCACAGACAACTAGCTCACTAAGTCCTCTGCAGAGACTTACCCTTAGCTCCATGGAACTATTCTGGGGAACGTTTGGTTAGCAAGAGGAATATTTATGTTAAGCATGAATGAAAATCAAACATCAAGCGCAGGTTTCAGTTCCAGTTTGGCATTTCCTGAGCAAAATCCCAACAACATAAGAAATCTTTAAGCCTTCAGGTTTGCATTTCACACTCAGTCTCATATAAGTGTGTGCCTCCAACCAGGCTATCTTGGTATTCTGCAGTGTAGGAATAACAAGCTTGCATTTAGCTGAAAGACCCTGCCCAGGTCTCCCATGAGACCCACTGAATGGGTCCCAAGGTGCACAACTGGCTATGGAAAGGTTCCTAGAAACCATTTGGGGTCCTGCTGAGAAGCAGCCACCTCTGAACATATTGCAGCACTCACTGAAAGGCTTCCAACAATGTGAGAGCTTCATTTGTGAGACTCCTAAGGAAATTGCATCCAGTTGTCTTTGCAAAAGGGAGAATTTAAGGCATGCACAATGTAATTATTCCCACTGGGAACTGCCAAAACCAACAAGGGTGTCAGCCCATTGCTGTGAAGGCAAAAAAAAAAAAAAAAGAACCAACCATAAAAACGTGCTGTAGAACATCTCCTGCTCTGTGTGGCCAGGACTTTGATGTCCCATCTCCTCGGAGCACAGCCCACCCCCACAGCCTCCCAGGCCCTCACAGTGCCACACAAGAGCACTGTCTGGGCCGGAGGCAGAGGCGAGTACCACCAAGAAGCCACAAGCTGTTTGGCTGCCTGGTGTGGGAGCAGGGACCTGTACGCTGGCAGGAAAAGATGCCTTGGGGCTAGGGCACCAGCAAAAGGTTTGGAAGGTCAAAATTTCCTTTACAACATTATATCAGCAAGTCAGTTAGATCCAGCTAGGCATTTAGGCACTGAGTTCTCTGGATTTAACTGGAAATTGGATGTCTAAACACTTTTGAGGATCTATACATAAAACAAGAATAACAGCATCTCAAATTTCAACAGAGGTATTTTTGAGAAGAGAGAAACTCCACCTGGTGAGGTGGGTAGCACTAGCAGACACAGAAAGGTCTGCCTGAGGGGCAGTGCTCTCCTTCACCAGGAGCTCTCCCTCCAGGACCAGCACAGGAGGCTCTGTGCCACCACACGGCTGCTGTTTTGCCATCCAGAGCACTGCCTGTCACTGTTCACAAGCTGCAAGGCTTCTGACTTGGGTAGTTCACTGCTTTTGCAGAGGTCCTGCTACAATGAGCCAAAGACAGCCATCATTCCGCTGTCAGGCTGGAAAGACCAGGGAAACCACACATCTGTAAGCTGTCCCAAGCTTCCCCACCACCCTCTGGGCTCTGCAAAACATCTTCAATTGCCACCAGAGCTTGAAAAGACCCGGGAAGTAACACCTGGATCAGATCTAGGCTTAATTAATCTGCAAAAGTCCTTTCTTCTCTACCCAAGCTCTTCTCCTCCCAACGTACAAAGCAAAACATTGCAAAGAGCTCTGGGGGAGGCTGGCCCTGGAAGAGGCTCAAAAGAACCTAATCTCGTTCTTCTGTGTATGTTTTTGCTTTGTAAAGTCTTTTGTATACGTTTTTGCTCCAGATGTCAGCAGCAGAATGGAGCAGTCAAGCTGCAGGCGACGGAGCAGCCAGAGGAGAGCTGGTAAGGGCTGTCAGGGGCACTCTGACCAGCCGCTGGGCATTCCACACAAAGGCCCCCACGGCAGCACCCAGCCTCACTGGCATCTGCAAGGCTATTCCCAGTGATGACCCTTACGGTATGAAAGACAGCCTGGCCACTGGCTGTTAAGAGCAGCTATGTCTCATCTGATCTCCCATGAGGAGGATAGTTCAAGTGAAACCACTGGATGGGTCTGAGCAATGGCTGGAACTGGATGTCAAGGGCATGACACAGTCCCCTCAGCTGCCAAAATGCAGGAAGTGTCCCACAAATATCAGTTGCACAGTGAAATAGCCAAAGCCCACATTGATTAATCTCCAGCATCAGCTCTAGATTTCAGTAGTTGTTTTGATCTGTGTGTTAAATAATACCAGTGTCTTACTAAAAGTACATTTGCAGAGGTTTAACAGCAATTAAATGCATATGTATTTCTTGCATGGGAGCTCAGCTTCCCTGAATATGGTTTCAATAATCAAGTGGTATTTTGTTTACATGCTGTAATTATGATATTAAAATCTACCCATAAACCTCACTGTAGACAATGATCTTTTAATGTACGGCAGCCTTTGGAATGAACAGCAGGATGCAGAGGTAAAAGGTGACAAGAATGGATGTGGGGTGAGCACCCCTAAGATTACCCAAAACCAAAACGCAACTGAGTGGGGTCCCTGGTATCCAGTAAGACAGGCTCAGCTTCCAGCTCTTCAGCTGAAAGCTACTAGATGGCTAGCTGAAATCCCTGAAAGATGGGTACGAGCAGGAGACTTGTTCGGGATGCTCTGTCTCCCATCAGGATCACAGCATGGATGAAGCCTTTATCCTCATAGCTGTGGCTGTAAGATTCACACAGCTAGGGCTCACACTTAGCATGAACATGATGCTCCCCTCAAGTGACAGGATGTAGGATCCCAAAACTTAGTCCTTTAAAATCGTCTGGGCCTGACAGAAGTTCTCAGATTTGCAAAGGGGAATTTGCCTTTTGGAGTAAAGCTTTTGGAGAACCAGAGCCATAAATCAAACATAAGCAACTCAACACCTTTTCAAAAGCCTTCAGCACCTCACTTTCCTTCTCTGGATTTGTATTGCCCTCCTTGGGGGTGTCTTCTCAACCTGCAGTGTAAGCTTTTGGAGAAAGACGCTGTCAATACTGAATGCTTGACCCAGAGATTTTGCCTAACAAGACATAGACAGTGCTCGAGTGAGAACATAGCCTAGGAGATAATCAGTAAAAGGTGGTGAGGAATAGTATTTGAGATATTGTATTTTCCCTCTGTTGTGAATGTGGACAACGCTGCTCCATTCCACGGCAAAGTCAGGTCATGATGGTGTGAACAAACCTCCATCTGCATACTGGAACTGGGAGTAAAAGCTCAAGGCAGGCAAGTAAAGGTGCAAAGAATTTGTGTTTTCATGCTTTACATCTCTCACAAGCCCATGCTTTTCCCTGCCACCCCCAGCATCACCCCAGCCACACTGCAGAAAGGGGTGACTGGAGACTACTTTGTTGGGTGTCCTCCTCCAGCCTCAGCCAGGGGTTTAGTGGAGAAGGTCAGTATACAAGGAGGGAAGTCTGAAGCTCTGGGCCCAGGCAGTGCAGGTGCATGCTGTGCATGTCCACGGGCACCATCCCAGCCAGTGCCCATCACATCCTGGCAGGGACACGTCAGTGTCAGCATGCCAGTAAACTGGACACCACGGCTCAGGCTCTCTGGGCTGCACTGCACAACCAGCCGAGCAGGATCCAAATGGCTGCTCCTCTCTTTAAAATCTGTGGCCACAAAGGAGAGTTAATTACTTTGTCATGTGTTGAGTCAATTGAGTCAATTGAGACTTTCCCCCAAGCAGAGGAGCCGTGGGTAGAGAAACAGTCAGGGGCTGAGATTAAATGGTACCTTCAGTAAAAAAAGCAAAGCAGATTTGCCTGTAGTGATTTTTCCTTTCCAAGAGCCATGCCTGGATAATCTCAGTTTCTACCTAAGAGATAGCAGAGCTGTCAGGGCATACTGCATGTGGCCACACAAGAAAACACAGACGTGACCCCTTGGCTCTTAGGAACAAATGTAAGGGGGAGGGGGAGAAAGGACTAGCAGGGGGAAAGAAAGCAACGAAACCCAAATTCATATAGCAAATAAATGAAAGAGCTTCTATTTTTACTCAGTAATCTACACGCCTGGCCCCCTTCCTATTTCTTCCATTTTTAATCTACAACAAATCTCTCTGAACTGTGCTGAGACAATAAATCTCGGGCCCTTTGAAGACCTTGGGTGGCAGTGCAACAAAAATACACTTTAAAAATTAAATATTTTAGAGATTCCTTTTCCCTTTGATCTGCAGCATGGTACCCCCACTGCATGCGTATGCACACCCCGACACACAGGCACATCCCGCTGAACACGCCGTGCTGCGGTCAGTTGTTCCCCCACCAACGGCAAGGGACATCAGAGGGGCCATGGATGGCCAGAATTTGCTATATACACCCGCACAGAGAGGCATATGTGAGAAAAGCCTTCTTGGTAAAAGAACACCGTAGAAGATGTGACCACTCCAATACTGGTAAACAGTAGAATTTAAGATCACAGTGGAAGAATTAAGTGTTCAATGGTAGGGGCAGAAAGTGGTTGTAAGCAATAGTTTGTTTGTTTTTAAAGCACAGTGAGAGAAAAGGAAAGAACTTTATTGCATGTTATCTTCCTTGTACCCACAGGGACCATGAACAGGGTCACATCCACGAGATCTACTGTGCAGCCTTCAGCCCCTGAACTAGCAGAGTAAGTGAGGGCAGTAGCTATTTGTCATCCTTTGTGTAAGCCTGCTCTGGACACTGTGCCTGTGGGTTTCATAGACAATTGTTGACAGTGGGAAAAAAATGAGGCACTGATCAGTTCACCACTCTAGTAGCTGTATAGCCAAGGCCACGTGCCTCCCACAGCCATCGAGCTGAAAGGATATAAAGCATTTATGAAGGGCACATTACTCACCAGTGTATCACCCACTTCCCAAATACAGCTCCCCTGGGCCAGCAATATTGCTGTAGATTAGCAAGCAAACACAATCTCTTAAGCACAGAAATTTGGGACAAGAAATAAAAAACCCCACAGCTCAAAGAAAGAAAGTGAAATCTGGCAAGAGAGGAACACATGGCCTACGCTCATATTTCCTGGACACAGCGATGTGAAGTCCCTGTCTCATCAGATCAGTCTCCAGGAGAGAGTGTCACAGTAGTCTAGGGTACTCAATCTTAATGAACCCGAAAAGAGGTTGTCACATCTGGAGACATCCTGGCCTCTCCTCTGAGGACTGTCAACCAAGGGCTGACCTGGATCAAGTCTCTTTGACTTACAAAAACTGACAGGATCACAGTAGGAGTGAGGAGGTCCATGAGCATATTGTATATGTTGCAAATAGATCAGCTACAGCCCTTGCTGTATGATGTGTATGTTGGAGATCAAACAGACAAAAAGTCTGTCATTCTCACTGATTTTCTGGATAATCCAGTCTCTTGCTACCTTGCCATTGCGCAACCAGCAATTCAAACTCCAGAATACCAGCTTCTGTTGCTCTTTGGGCTCATTCCTGACACCTATGCCCAAAACAGTTGGATTGGCTCCAGGAGGTTTCCCCTCACTTACTTGCTTCCTGGGGAAGAGCTGCACCAGGCACACAGCTGTGGGGCCAGAAAAGCAGGGCAAGAGCTGCAGCATATTGAATCAACAGCATCCTCCAACCCCTGTGCTCCAAAAATCAAGGGAGGACAAAACCCAGTCGTTTGACACAAATTAATTTCCTGCAAAGACTTCAGAGTGAGTTAAAAGCACAGGCGAGTGCACACACACAGAGCCCAGACCCTGAAATCTGACCCGGTGCAAGCTGCAACAAGCAAGCCTGACACGGGGGGAATCCGGAAAGCTCTCCATCCCTGCGGGAGCTGAATGCAAACTGTGCTGCCCCTCGCTGGTTTGAGTCAGTAAGTGGAGGGAAGTGCCAGTATTTGGACAGATGCAGGTCTGCGTCACAGGCAGAAGGACTGAGCAAAACCCTGATCCCCTGCTGCCCACAATGGGTCCCTCCATAATAATTTTCCAGGTTCCTTTTATCCGTCTCAGAAGGGCTTGCTCTCCAGCTGATTCTTCAGTCCCCCTCACACTAGCCCTGTCCTGGTGTGACACAGCACATGTCAGTGAGGACAACCTTGATTTGCCAGAGAATTAGCAAAAAGGTTCTGGATTGGCCTCTGATCCTTTGAAGAGGAGCTACAGACAGCAAAGTTTGAAAGAAATAAATTTCAGTCTTTTCCGTCTTGTTTTCAGGGTCCAGAGAAGTGACAGTTTCCAGGGCCCAAACACTGAGTTTTGCATCCCACGTGTACCCCACTAGTGAATTGCCCCAAGAAGCTGCAGAGGAAGTCCAGACTGTAATCTAGATCTTTTAACCATGGAGATTGTCAACGCCAGGCTTCAGGGTAACTCTACCAACCAAAACCAGAACATTGTGAGATTTCTTTTTAAAGAGTTGAACTCTTCGGTTTTCTTTCTTGTTGTGAAGGCTACATGCAAGCTTTCCATTCCCCTCAGGAGCCCTGCTGTCATTGCTTCGAGGACGTGAGAGATGAGAGCCACGTGTAATCACAGCGCTCCAAGAGCTGGAAGCTTCAAGGGTGTTCAAAGAGCAAACGCCAAGGGCTAGGAAAGTGGGATAAGTTTGGTGTCTCAGGTCACATATGGAGGCTGGTTGTACAGTGCCTGGGGGCGATTGGAGGTGGCCTGTATGTTCCCCCAAACAATTAATTCTGCTTTCAGACAGCTCACATGGAGAATAAGCATGGCATTAAACACTGGCTACTCGCTCCGTACAGCATAGAATTTAGGGGGATATCACTTTTGAGCCTCTCCACTCAACACTATGCAATGCACCCCTGCCCAAGATGCCCCCCCTGCACACAAAGCCATTGCACAGCAGTGACTGGATGTCACACAGTAGGTGTATAAAGCACATGAGCCAAATGCAGATGTTTAAGTATGGTGGGCTGTTGCCATTGGAAACACCACAACATTCCCAGGTCCTGGTTTTCATGCTCTCTGTTGAGGATCAGAAGAGTTCAAAAATCAGGGCTGGAAAAGACCACGGGAGGCTGTTTCATCTAACACCAGTCCCAAGATCATATCAGCTATCCCTGCACTGTTCTTGACTTGTTTTTTCATCCTCTTCTTAAAGACCCATCCACCAATGGATTTCCACCAGTCTTTTGTGAGATCAATTAGCAGGGATGACCCAGGACATACAGTGCAGACAACAGTGAAAGTAAACACTGGAGTGACTTTACTTTCCAGGATGAGAGAAGAGAAGAAAGTCAAACAGAAGTAAAGATAAGGACAGGAAAGCTGAGGAGCCATAAAAAAACTGCAAAGATTTTGAATTTCTTCTTCCAGCCTTCAAGAGCTGCACAAAGCCCAATTCTCCTCTCACCACATCTGGAGGCTTTTTGGGCCTCCAGATGGTCCACAAAAGAAGAAAGAAGAGTCAGAGCCACGTCAGCACCCCATGAGATCACATCACTGCTGGGAGGTGATACACGAGACTATGACAGTAAAACCCTCATCTTTGTCATAATCCAGCACCGACACAAGGAGTAAGGTCATGTTGGGGAAGACACATCACTGGTACTCTCCTCTCTTCCATCCAAACAGCCTTTTCAGGTTGTCAGGTGTTGGTGGTGCCCATGTCAGGGCCTCAACACTGCAGCAGCTCTCCAGCAGTTGGCTTGTTTCAGTCCAAGGTTTCCGGTCTGTTACAGCCCTGTAATAGCAGAGCAACTCCACTCGGTACACTTTGACATTACCACTACTGTTGATCTTGGCGTATTATTTATCCATCTTCCCAGCCATAAATTTCCTCCCTGGACTCCGTGACTCGCTTTATAACCACACTCTTTGTGCTGAGACTGCAAAGCCCTGGGGACGAGACCTTTGCCTCCACACTTTCTATTTAGGGCCATGCGGCTTTATGACACGAACAGAAAGAGTAACTTCCCATATGACTTTTTAGCCAGCGCAGAAGTTTTTTGAAATGCTACTTTTCGGCTACTTAGAAGGTCACCGATAAGAGCAGGGATAAATCTCAGGCCTAAGTTGCTACCACATGGAGAGGAGGGGATCCTGGTAGCTCGCATGAAAATATGACCTACAACAAACCATAAAGTCTTTCCCCTGCTCTCCCAAATGGATCAGCATGAAACTCCACCCCACAGTCTTAATACTTGGCCTCCGCTTCACAAGTTTAAAGCCTTTAAGGAGGTGAGTAGCCCCACCGTATTATCACCAGAGGCACAGCTGCCTGCACAACCTCTTCACCAAACTTTGTGAGCTCACGTGAGACCAGAGTTTGCACTGCACATGTTGATGCTTGTCTCTCAGAGCCCTGGAGCTCACCAGCCTCCTGGTTTGTGCTGGTGGCCTCACAAGGCATCTGAAGACAGCAGGGGCCAGCATCAGTTGTCACATGCTTTGTCCCCATCCTGAAATCAATCATTCCCACCAGCTTTCCTGCTCTGGACCTCTGCAAGGGTCACTTTTCACTGGGGTGAATAAATTTGAACAATGCTTTCCATCCCTGCCTGCCTCAGCTCGGAGGAGTCCCTTGAGTGCGCCATGAAAGGAGAGACACATCTGGCCTGGATTACAGGGTGGTGCAGTGGCTTTTATAGCTACAGATTCCTGCATATGTTTCTGAGCAAGACATGTATGCTCATACATCAAAATGCAGAGAGCCCCCAGCGTTGAGGGCCCTCATTTGTGTAAGTCATTTTAGGTTGCCCTCTCTTCGGAGGGCTCAGCTATGGACACCTTGGCAGGCTGGGTTCGGTGGGAGGAGATGCTCTGGCTGGTGCTTTGGCTGATGCTCTCTCACTGGGCACAGAGAATTGCTTTCTTTTAAGAACAGAAGACAGATGGAGGGAATCATTTACACCATTAAGAAGTGGGTGGAACACTGCAATTTATTGGCATATTACAGTCACATAGGCACTGATTTTGAATGGATAAGGAAAACTGTGACGAAAACAAGGGAGGAGGCAATGAGACTTAGAGTAAATCCACAGAGATCAATAATGTTACATCAGATTTACTCCAGTTAGTAAACCAAAGGTTGCAGTCTGCTCTTGCAGCACTGGTTTATCACAGCTCCAGATTTTACGCCATGGTCACTGCAAGCAGGATCTGTCCCCTGAGGTTTTAGAAATAATCTCATGCTCTCAAAACTCTCTTCTTTAGCTATTTGTGGGTTGAGAAAGAGAGACAATGATGTGTGGATGGAAAAACAACAAAAAAAGAACTAACTTAAAATTAAAACACAGCAAGGCTCCAAAGAATTTACAGATGTCTCTCCTCTCCTTCTCCCCCTGCTTCTCCGTGGTCAGCTGTAAATATTTATCTGGCAGGCTGCAGTGAAAGGCATGGCCCAAAACACTTAATCACAATTCCATCGTGGCTGCCCTCCAGAGCACCCCAAACCTGGGGGGACAGTGGGGTTTTTTTTCTGCAGCGTTGTTAGAGGAAGGCACTTCTGTCCTTATGCAAGCACCTTCAAAAGCAATTCATAATGTCTCCAGCATGGGCTTTGTTTGTCCTCTTTTTAGTTTGTTTGGTTTTTTTTTCCAAAGTCTGATTTTATTTTTTAACCCTAAAGGGGGAAGGAAGGCAAGTCCTGTCACCCCACCACCAGCAACCTGATTGCCAGGCAGAAGTGGAGTTTAAGTTGGACTGGATCAGTGAGGAATTTTGGGAAATCTTCCCCAGAATCAAAGGAATCATATTTCTATAATTCATCCTAAACTGTTTCACAAGTGTTGATGACACCCCTTCTCCCTTGGCAAGCATTACTGTCTCTAGGGTGGAGCCTTGGCATCTTCTGTGGGGCACTCAGCAGAAAACTGGGACAACTGGAAGCACTGCCAGAGGCTGGCAATTGTCGGGGCTCTGCTTTTGAGGATGCCCAGAAAGAAAAACCATTGGCTTGGGGGTTCCTGCCTAGCAATAAGTACCTGCAAAATCAGAAGCAAAACCCATGGGACCAGGGACTTGCAAGCCTCACTCCCTGGTTTTCACTTACGCAGTGAACCTTGCCTTCTGACTGATTTCCCTGCAAGGGTATTGCGAAGAATTCCCCATCTTCAATTGCACCATCCCTCCCTGCACACAGCCAACCATTACTTAGGGATATAAACACTGTATATTTATATTTTTCCATACTGCTGTTTACATTTGTTCCTGCTGTGGCAATGGACAGCTGCAGGAATTTCCTTTCTGGTTGTTCCCTAGATTGATCCCATTTTCCCCCAGCCCCTCACATCCTCACTACACTGCACTGCCAGTAGCCAAAGCTGGGGATTACTACACTTAGGGTCATGCTCAGAAACAAAGTCAAAACACTCAAGCAAGTGCACTTAACATGGCTCTGTTGGCCAAGAGCAGCTGCTTCCTCCTTTGGTTGTGGTTAAAGGGAACATATTTTGTGTTAAAAGGGAGAAAAAACAATCGGCTTCCTCTAAGCCTCTCAACAAACACTTTGCACTCCTGGACAGTGCAGTGCAGCTCCAGGGAAGACAGGCACTATCTCAGCTGGACTTTCCAAGATGAAAGACCAGCTGAACCTCTCTGGTTAGTGGCATTTAGAGGTGCCAACACAGGGTATGGATCACTGCCTTCAGCCAGCACTACCATGACATGCAGGCTGCTCCAGTTTCATTCCAACCAAATTATTCCTCCTTTTTTCCTTTCAGCTTCTTCCTGCCCCTTCATTTGAATCCAGAGCAGTATCTAGGGCCAATAAATACCCAGCAAAACACAATTGTTGTCTTCCCTCAAAGGAGACATTGTGCTGGACCTCTCCCGATGGCTCACTCTCCGCTTCGATATGGGGCAGCTGGGTGAGGAGAAAGGCAAGACAGGACCATAACACATGAAGCTATGACCCCTGTGAAACACACCCTCAGGACCTCCCTCTAGGTTTGCTCCAGCCTCTCAGTCACTCAGTGGCTGGAGCACATAAAGTGGCAGCCAACGTTCACTTTCTGTCACAGCTTCCAGTCTTCCCAACCTGTGTCTTCCTTTGGATGAAGAACTGACATGACCAACCAAAAGCTCAGTTGCTACTTCACCATACTGATTATTGTTCAGTCCCTCCAGCTGAAACACGAACATATTTTGTTTTTACAGTTCTTTGCTATTTTCTGCAGGGAGTGGCACACTTTGGCCAAGGAGAGCCATGCACGACATCGTATTTTCTTATTGGCCTTTATTGCACTGCAATTGCCTCGCCACTTACTGCTGAGTAGCTGTTTTACCACCTGATTATTTATCAGTCTGCCTTTATGCCTTCCTGGGCAATGAGATTCACTTCACTTTCTCCCTCCTTGCCAACATTTCCAGTAGACATGATGCTTTGTCAGCACATCTGCAAACACATAGAGTTCCTTGAAAAGGCAAGTCCACTTTTTGCTCATTTAGGTCAGCAACCACACACATATATTGGTCTGAGGTTGATCTATCCTTCTCTCAGGGGCGATTGTAATTTTTAACATATTCTTAGAGCCTAGAGAAATGTTAAGGCCTCCTCCCTGTACATATAAATATATGAGAATTTCAGTTTCCTTAAAAAAATAACTCCCTTCTCTGCTGTAATTATTGGAATCTTGTAATTATTGTGATGTAAAGGGTACCTGAAAATGCAACCCAGCTAAATCCAAAAGTTTTCAAACTCAGAATAACCAGACTCCAAATTTCACAATTTTTAATCTATTTCTTAAGCCAGTGCTATGAGATTTGAGGCCTTCTTTGAGATTTTGGAATCTCTGGAGCTGCCAATACTGTAGCAGTTAAACTGTGTGCACTGACACCGACTGCAGACGCGGGGGCTGTAGGACACCCTGGGAACAGCATCTCCTCTTAGGGCAGGCTTTTCCAAAAGGCTCTGTTTGCTTTGACCAAAAATAGGCTCTGCTTTTTTATTGCATGTAGGGCACTGTACTATGAGAGACTCCTACTCTCCCTACTACTGCCATTCTCTGAGCAACTACCCCCCCTCCCAGTGACTACCCAGCATCACACCCCAAAATCCCTGAAAGTGCCAGGCCCACCTTCTTTCAATGTAATGAATGGCAATGCACAGGGGCATGTGGGGAAAGGCTGCTTTTATGGCAGGGTGCTGGTGCTCCGGATAAGCCAGGGTGAAGGTGAGGGGTGGCTTTGAATCACGTCCCTGCCAGTGCAATGGGGACAGCCCCAGCACTGTCATGCAACCACCTAGGGGGGAGAGACGGAGCAGAGCTGGTGCTTCGTGTGCCCGTGGGACTACTGGGACCTGCTTGCACCCCATGGGGTTAATGTGCTATTAAGTTTACCCAGCTGGAATTCTCATCATCTGCTCTGTAGCTGGTCCTCATGTCCAGCTGTCAGGCTCTTGGGGTAGCTGGCTCATCCATCAGTCCCCGGTCCTTTGGGGCACCCAGTTACTGCTGCCTTCATGCTGCTGAGGCAGGCCACGGCAGGGATGGGGAGGGCATGCGGAGGCAGAAACAGTCTTTATACTGCAACTGCCGCCAAGCTGACAGCAGACAGCCGGAGATGGATTTTCCCACGATCCCTTCAGTGCCGGGGTGGAGGTGCCAGTCTGGCCCCCAGCTGCTGGCCAGCTTTCAAGGGGTGGGGAGGTGGAAGGGGCTGCCCAGATCCAGCTGGAGCTTCTCTGACCTGGACATCAAGCACGATGTGTTTTTGGCAATGCACTTTGCCCTCCTGTTCTGTGAGCCAAGAGTTTATAAATGCACAGGGAGAAGTGCCTCCTCTTCCTCCCAGGCACCACCAGTCCTGCTTTTGGCCACAAGCACTTCTTTGCCGCATGCTCTGAGCTGCAAATGGGTCTCGGCTGCTCGCTCTTTCTTCTTGTCTTATCAAAGGAAAAAAAGGAAAGAGAAATCAAACGGATCTTTGCTGTCTGTTTTTCCTCTTCAGGAACTGATTATTCAGTGAGAACAGCAGATTGTCACCCTGGCCAGTGCCACCCTCCTGCCCTCCTATATTTTGTCCCAAACTCAACAAAGTGGCTGCTCCACGCAAGTCTCCGAGGAGCAGGAGGCTCATGTCACCTGCAGGCACCCTGGGGATCTGCCGACCTGAAGGCAGCTCCACTTGTTTCACCAACTTCAAGGGACATCTTGCATTCAAGGTCATGTCAGCTCAGACACATCCCCATCTGCCTGGCACTGGTCTCAGAGTCTTCCTGCCCTTTGCAGATGCAGGGGCAAGTCTATGGTGGCAGCTGTGGTGAGACACCTGGACACAGACAGCATGGAAGAGAAATGGGACCCTTCCCTCTGTACCCACCATGAGGGGAATCCCCATCATGGAGTCCCCACCACAGCCACATATCCCCAGCAACATATCCCAGGCAAACTCAGGACATGAAAGGATGACTTGAGCTACACCCTGTGTATTTCCATCCTTGTTCTTCATGTCACAAGCCTAGGAGGCCCAGACTATTTACCTGGTACAGAGGAAGGTGATGGAGTGATTCAGAGAACAAGAGACTTCTCCTTTTTCAAAGTGAAGAAATACATCCCTGCTCCTTTGCAGCATGTGAACTGTTCAGTTGTGCCAGCACCAAGACAAAATGTGTTGTTCTTATGGTTTACATAAGAGCATCAAGGCCAGGCCTCCAATGGGCTCTGCAAAGGTGGCACAGCCATCAGTCAGAGGCAGTGCTGGCATCTCCAAAGCATGATGGGGGCTTCCAACCTGTACAAGTCTTAGAAGATGAATTTCTGAGCGGCTATTGTAAGGAAAGGGCTAGGCAGCTGCAAGATGATATGGGAAGGTGGGATGACAAGTCACCCAGCCTATGGTACCCATCCTCTGGCAGCGCCATCCAACATGCAGCAGGTGGTCCGAGACGAGAAGACCGAAGTCTGTGGCACATGTGCAGAGCATTTCCTGGCATACTGCAACGAGCCCAAGAGCCTTGGCCAGCCTCACCTCCCCAGAGCAGCAGCATCATTCAAGGAGCAAAGGCCTAGTTGTGCAGGAAGTCCTTGGCAGCATCCCCAGTTCAGCACCAGCAGGTGCCTTTGGTGGGCTGCCATGAAATCCTGGGTCCCCTTGATTAATTCAGAACATAGGAGCAGCTCTTGCCCTTTTCTGCCCTTTCCCTCATGAGAGGGACTGGAGAGGTATGGAGGAACTCTCGCACCTCATCCTGCATACCCTGGATGGGGCTGCAGTCCAGGCTCCTCTAGCTCAACCCAGAGATGGGCAAAGCCCTTCAGCTGCCCCAGCTCCCCACTCTGCTGAAGAACAGCTGTAACACTCTGGCACATGGACAAAGCTCATTGAAGAAACAATGGGGAGTGTGAAGCCTGTCTAAATACCTTGTTCATGGTGATGTTCTCAGACAGCACTGCCTGTGGGCCAAGGCACAAGAGATTGGATTCCCACAGCCCACAGATTATAGGACATGTTCTTCTTTTAACTGGTGCTTCAGATGATCCCAATCACCTGGAATCAGTTTGGGTGGTTAACCACTCTGCAGTGTCTACTTCAAGCACCCTGGGTAGTGCGGACACTTCTGCCACCTGCTTCCCTTTCCATTTCTGTCACAGCTGAAAGTCTTCATGCAACCAACAATTTCTCTAAGGACATAAACAATTTGCTTACTCTCCTCTGTATTTTGGCTCCAAAAGGAGGATCATTCCTCTGTGCAGTACCAGTCGGTTCAAAAATAGACAGAAAATCCAGTATTTTGGTGTGCACAAGAAGTAAAATCCTATTTACCTCAAATATTGCACTGTCTCCCAGGGGCAATCACAAGGCTACAGTTTGTAGAGCACCACAGTAATGAAAGCTCCAGAAATACCACTGGAGATGGAAAGGTCAGGTGATTTAATAGGAACCATACGTGCTGCTCTGAGTTTTCTGAGTAATCCAGCTTCTGCATGTCCTCACTGCATTACAGAAATGATGCATCGTCTCCCCTTTTCTTGGCTTCGTTATGGGGAATGAATCTGCCTCGAGACTCTAATTGCTTCAAATGCTCTTTGCTCTATTTATATTTGATTTTGCCCAGTGGTTGCAAGCAATACTGATCCTGAAGGACTGTTGATCTAGGTCTGTACCCTGGATAACATCTGCGTTGAAGGATTTGTGTGCAGGTCTGTTTGAATAACATTACACAGGGCAGAGAGGACTCGGCTCTTCAATTAGAGGCGTTGTAATGGTCCTGTCAATACAGTGTTTTTCTTCACAGACAGAGCCATGTGACCACGATGGTTTCATATCTCTGGACTCAGTTTCATGCTAATGTCTATCTTACCACTATCTTTGTGTTGGGTCCTTGCCTTAGCTGCTCCCTGTGTCAGCTTCCCCCTCACAAATTGGCCTTAGCTCCCCTCGCTTGGGCCACGGTGCCATCAAAACCTTGAAGACCCACCCTCCCTTCTCTGAAAAGGGACCTTTCTTGCCCTGCCTGGTGGAAACATCTGCAGCAGGCCCCACTGCTGGCAGCCCTGGCACCTGGAGGTCAGCAAAGAGGAGTGGCATCTCTTGCTTCTTCTTGCCAGAGCAGAGGCAAGAACATTTGTTCCCTTCTCTGGGTGCACAGAGACCCTCTTCACGGCCTGGGCAAAGTGATGCCTCCTCTCTGCTGCCGCAGGCACAGAGGCACAGCTCAGTCTGTGTGGTGGGGGGGGTTGGGGGGTAGGAGGAGCACGTAAAGCAGACAGATGGCTACACAGCCAGCCCGGTTATTACCAGAATAAATTGGGTAAATCACAGGCTAAGCAGTTGCTCTCCCTGCGGTAGAAGAGGATCTGACACTGTGATTGAAAATTAGCAGCATCTCAAAGGCAATCATGGCTGGGAAGCTTGCTGTGCTGGGAAGCTCCACTAAACCTGGTGTTGCACTTGGACTATGTTATTACTGCACTTTAAACCACAAGAACAAAATGTTTGGGACATGCTAATGACATCAGGAGAAACAGAAGCATTTTGATTTGGTAGTAATTGTAGTAATTATTTGCTACCAGAGAAGACATGAATACAATATAATGGGTCTGATTATTTATCAGCATTCAACACCAGAAAGAAAACAATGCCAGTAAATAGCAGAGGGTTTATTTTGGGGAACTGTTTAAAGCCAGGAAAGGACAAAACATCTCTCTTCAAAACGGGGCCCGTGGAGGCTCTGTGGTGAAGATCTGAAAAGGGCTTTCAAGATTCACAAGAGCTGTGTATGATCAAGGTTTGGCCCTGATGTATTTGGCTTGGTAGCACTGCCATGGCCAGGTTTGCCAAGCAGCCTGCCACTGGGCAAGACCCTCGCCAACATATTGCCAAAAGTCACCCACTGGCAACGAAACCACTCAGGGGAGAACACTCTGGCTACCCATTTTGGAAAAACTTGGCAAAGATGCTTCAAACACTTCCAGGAGCAACACAAACAGAAGAGCTGTAAGCACACAAGGACAGGTCTCATACTAGCAATACTCACTGTCCCTCAGCGGGGAAAAATGCCTTTGAGACCTGCTGCTGTAGCCTCCAGCATGCTCCCAGGCCACTCTAGACTAAGTACAGATCCTGACTAGTGCACCTTGGCGTGTCTGCAGGACAGGAGCTCCCAGGGGACCCTTTGGTAGAAAGCAATTTTCCTCCCATTGCAGATGGCAACCACTTTCCTTGTCAAAGGGGCTTTGTTGTCTCCATTTTCCTCCCCACTGGCACCCAGCTCCCGTAGCACTTTCGGTTCCTCCACTCATCTGACCTTGGAACTACTATGCTGTGAACATGTCAGATGGGAACATGCAATCAGTGCTGGCCAACCCACTAACAGACCAAGCTATTATTACAGCAGGCACTGATGTGAGCAGCCACAAAAAGGAAAACAGACCTTTGGGCTCCTCGTGTGTCCGGAGCTGTCGGCACATCCTGCCCCGCTTTAACTGAAAACATGTGGTCAGGCCCTGCCAGGCTGTCGTGCAGCAACAGCCCCAGTGAGTCCTCTAAGCATCTGCAACCTCTATTTCCTCACCCCTTTACTTGAATAAGCTACTGAAATCTAGTGCAGGGAAATGGTATGACCAGTATGTTTAAGCGTCCTCCTCATCACTGATGTTACTTCTGCAGAACATTGCTGTTTCAGCTGCACCCTCTTTGGTTTCTTCATTCCTATATGAGGGTTACCAATTGCTGGATGACGCTTGTCCCTGCTTTCCTAATGTGTTCCTAAAGTCCAAAAGACAATTACACGTGTAAAATACCCACTGTAAGCCTGCAGCAGTGCTCAGACTCACTTTGTTCCTCTGACACATGGACACTGATGTGTCACTTGGTACAAGACCTGCCACACTTCAGAAACCTGAGCCTGAGCTATGCCCTTGTGACCAACCTGTGCACATAGTGACCAGGGACGATTCAGGCTCAGCCTGGCTGTGTTGAGGGACATTACGGATGCCAGGCAGCCCTGATGACCTGGGGTTCTCCCAGCAGGACCCCAGAAAGCACACGCTGAGGGCAGAGAGGATCTGTAGGATGTCCATTTGCAGCCCATTTGTGGCCCAGGGCTCCAGCTCCTCCTTGATGCTGGCAGCTCAGTAGATTAAATGGATCATCCCTGGCCTCACCATCAAATACGTAAGGGCCAAGTCACCACTGAGGCCTCATGACATGGAGGAATCCTTGGAAGGGTAAAGGCAACAAGCATGCAAATAAGACACCACTGGCATGCCAGGGTTGGTTGCCGGTGCATGTGCCTGTTTGGAGCTACTGGCCCACCTTGAACTCTGCCAGGGGCAGACTCTGCCACAGAGGAGAGGGAGGAGATGGGGCTGGCATAAGTAACCTACCTCAGAAAATGCCCCTGCCTCACCACCCTCCTCAACCAGAGATAGAATTTGTGCATGTAGTTTCCTGGGGAGTATTTTTCTTTCTTTCTTTTTAAGTCTGGAACCATGTAAATACTGAGCAGCCACAGTGTCCTGTGGCACAGGGTTCCCCAGTGCAACCCCGCACTCTGTGCAGATCTGCCTGCAGTTGTTTGCTTTGAACCTGCCACCTGCTACTTTTATTTGATGTCCCTGAAGTTCTTGTCTGAGAAGGAACAGTGTACAATCACACTCTAATTTGTATTGAGGTCACTTCGTTTTGAGTCACTGTTCTCCAGGTGCCTGATTTTTTTAATTCAGTGGCGAAAGCTCCCAAGTGCCTCAAGGACACAGATCAGGCATTCGTAATTTTTTCTTACCTTTTCCAATCATTTCTGGCATGATGCATTTCAAGTGTCTGCCAGTTGTTACCACAAATGGCTGAGACTGTAGAAACAGCAAAGAAATACTCACCACCCTAACCCTAACCCTTACCTTGGCATATATAACCTTGTATATCCTCTGTACATCACTACCTGCAGCCACTTGTGAACATACAGCTTCATTCATGCTCCTCCCCCGCACAAGCTCTTCTGCTCATGCCCCAGATGCACATCCACCAGCACCCATTCACACAGGTCCATGCTTGCTTGCATGTATGGCCCTTACCTTTATTCCTTCAAGACTTCCTTCTGCTTAAAATATAACTAACATGCCATAAATACAAATGCCTCAAGCATATAAATGCCACTGTAAATGCACTCTATGTGTGTATCAGCACATACCCCATTCAACCCTAACTTGATACACACCCTTGAATGCATTCTTCTACCCCACACTTTGCCACAACACGCTCTGCAGCTTCAGGAAGAGCAAGGGAAAGCCCGAAGTTGTTTGAAGGAGACGGTCTGTCCAGCTGGAAATTCTGCTTCTCAGTTGTTTCTGTGCCAAGCCACGTTTCAGTGGCCTCCATCTAGCCCAGGGTAAGAATCCTGGCCCTAGCAGCACTGCCAATTTTGCCCATTTTCCTAGTCAATCCAGTATGTAGGCTGATAGGTCCACACCCGGCACACAGTTGGAAATGGAGTGGTGGGTGTGTTTTCCAAGCATCACCGCTCTTTATAGCAGAGAGATGGTGATTGTGCCACACATGGGCTTCACATGGAGCCCTGTCAAAGACAGACCCAGGCAAGCACAGGGCATCTGCTTGTGGGTGAGTGTAACAGGGCAGAGATTTCTGCATAAATGAAACATACAGGGCTAAATATATGTATATATATATATATATCACGTGTGTTCATGCACATACACAGGTATGTACAAGAAAATATTCAGACAACACAAGAAGAGATAATTCTGTGTGCTGGCTCACCAAGTGCCAGGGTACACATACAACAGCCCACTTTGCCAGTGCTGTAAGCTTGGTTCCTCTCTGTGATTTTTATAAGGCCATAGCATTAATCTAATTAATTTACTTTAATTGGAGAACAGTATTAGCTTAAATGGTCCCGCTTAAATCACAGAGCAGCCCTAGCCAAGCTCTTCAAAGAGCCGCCTGTCCCCATTCACCCTCCTGCAGATGGTTAACACAGCTGAGCCTGGGCTGCACCTTGGCACAACAGTCCTGCTCTCCTCGCAGGGTTTGTTTTTTGCTCTGAAGGGAAACACCTGCACATCTCCAAGCAAGATGGCTCAGAGCAGAGAGAGATCTCAGCTTAGAAGTTATGGACTCCCCCACCAAGCCACAACAGAAACCTGGTGGGAGGACTAACAGTGGAGCCAGGAGTTGCAACAAAGCAGAGGTCCTGAGGGACCTATGCCAAGCTGACCATGTTCACGAAGTACTTTGCTCACATCCCAGCTACTGCCCCTGCCTGCTCCAGCAGAGGAGGAAATGTTTGTACAGGGTGGTTTGGAAGGCACAGAGGTGAACAGGCCCTCACTGGTGTATGCCAGAGGCAGCAACAAGGCACAGCAAGGAACAACGTTCCGAAGACCACAGCTCAGCTCTCATTTCCCTGGTTCCTGCTGATAGCTCCTGCAGTGGGCTTTGGGAAACTGTTCCTCCGTGCAAGGGTCTGGCATCCAAAGGAGGCCAACATCCTCACTCTCCTTTGTCAGTAACACTGGTATCTACAGCTGAAAAGCACTCTGTAAGACCCTAATGAATACCACTAACCAGCCTTATTTGAGCTTCAGAGTTGTTGCCATATCAAGGCTTATCTTCATGTTTTACCACAAAAACTGCCCTGTTTGGTCGTTAACCTGGAGGCCCAGCTTGCAGGGAGAGATGATAGTCGGGCACAATTGAAGTAAACCCAAACACATGCCAGGGGCCCCGACAACACCCCCAGGGGCAGCAGAAGCAGCTCTGCACCCAGCTCACCATGGCCAATTAGCTGGCGGTGCACTGCAAAGACGTAGGCCAGCTTCCTGCCATTACACCTGGCTTTGGCACGCTAGGTGTCTGTACCTGCAGCCTGGCTGATACAAGGTCAGGGTATCCTCTCTACGTATATATAAAATACATTCATGACCAAGCTTCACCTGGTAGAAGCCTACTGATGATCACGGTTTGTGGAGTCACAGCCACCACTGTGGTTTTGAACGGCGTCTGCGGCCCCAAAGGTGGGTGCACTGAGCGATGTGCTGGAAGAAACATCACAGAGAAAGGCAATTCTGTACAGAAGGTACAAGAGGGAAGGGCTCAGGGGAGCCAGCAAGTCCACCTTACAACCCTTGCAAAATTGGCCAAGGCCAATTAACAACAAGCTGCAGCTGACAGAGAGGGGAGGATTTCATAAGAGAGATGGCAGGAAGCCTAAAGGAGCTCAGAGCTTGGAGGGAAGAGTGGAAAAGGCCTCCTGGGAAGGAGTCTAAGTAGGACTGCTAAGGGAATTTATGCTAACATCTCTCAGGAGGCCTTGAAAAAGGGAACAAAGGTAATAGCCTTTTGAGATGCTGGTGAAGATACAGAGTTAGGAGTACAGGATAGAGACAAAAATTAGCTTAAGTAGACAGCAAGGGGGAATGCACATTACAAGTATCCAAGACGGAGTTTTTAGAGCAAGATCCAGAAGAAGGGGTGAACTACAGTTCAATTACAGAGTAGCACAAGTGCTCTATCTGTAAACAAAAGAGCTGCTGAGAATCTTGGGATAGAGACGTAAGACTTCCTGAAGATAAAACTACAAGCCAAAGACCAGCCGGTTACCCAAACCCCCTTCTGTTTTGTGGGGATGGAGACCTCCAGTCAGATTACATTTTTCCCCCAAGCAACAGGCAAGTCACTCAAAAGCCAAAGCACTTTCTTGGTGAGGGAAGCACCAGTGAGGGACAATATACCATACACAGGGAGCAGCTGCACATGGAGCTCCTCTTACATGCAAAGAACCTGGCACTCATTTTAGAAAAACTCTTCCTCTTCAAAGCCATTCTCTTGCAGACATGGCCTCTTTGCACTGGGGAGTGCCTGGGACTGGTTACACTGTGTCACAGCTTACTCTGTTCCATGCCCTCCTACACCTCTATCCACAAATACACAGAAATGGCAAACACATGAGACCCAGCAGAGGTGTGAATATAGCAGCTGTCACACTTTATTTCATTTTTTTGTGGTTTGGTTTTTTTAATTTTTTTTCCTTCTGCTTGAAAAAGAAGAGACAGAGAAAAGTTACAAAAGTACTAAAAGGCAACAATATTGGCAGGACATCCCTGTTTCCCACTCCCACCCAGGGCAAGGCAGCCTGCCACACCTGTGAGCTGGCAGAAACACACCTCTGGGCCCCTGCAACTCAGCAGCTCTCGCTGATAAAAGCCTGGGGCTGCAGGGCCATGCAGGGGCTGCTGCCCCAGCCATCTGCATGGATAATGTACCTCTTCAGACAGGTACCAGGCTATGGCTGTCCCAGCTCCTGAGCACAGGAATTTGGTCCAAAGGGGTAATGCTTCCTGTCCTACACTGGTCAGCTTGATCTGGCAGCAGTTAAATAGCTGAGCTGTGCCATCAAAACAAGATAAGCAGAGTTTTTACAGGGCAGGAGGAATCAGCAGAGGAATCAGCCTCTCTTGGAAAAAGGGACTTGCAGGGAACCACAATGCTCTGCCAGATGTTCCTCACCAGTAAACACAAGCGACCTCTTGGAGGTGGTGCTGGTGCAGAGGGTGGCCCAGCTATAACAGTCTGGAGCCAAAAAGGAGGCTGAGCTGGGGCAGCATCAGGACTGACATCCCCTCACCACTTTGCCCAGCTGCTCTGCCTGCCAGAGTGAGAGGCGGTTAGGGAGATAGCAGGGTGGGGTGGGGGATTCAGGTCCCCAAGTCTACAGCCTTTGGGCTTTCCCCAAGGATCTCAGTGAAGGGCCCAGACAGTACCAGCGAAAGCTGGTTCACTGTGTGGCCTCCTACTGGCAGCTGGACTGACCATTGGTCTCATCCAAAGAGCAGCATCAAAGACCTCCACACTGGAGTAGATTTAAAAACAAAAATGATTTTGTATTATTCACAGTTGCTTCTCTTGATCCAGACAAGTAGTAAACTGCTTGCTCCCCCTTCCACTCAGACATAGGTTCATGGTGGGGAATGCCTAGACAAAGAGGTTACTCTCTCCACCAGGTGCAGGAAAGGGAAATGCCTTGTACCTCTGCCTCAACAGGAGAGGCAAGAGTTTGTTCCATTAACTCTGGCCTTGTGGCACAAAACACACACGTGCCTCGAGAACAGATCCCAGTCAAACACCAGTGGTAGCAAGGCCTGGCATGGTCCTAACTGCATCAGAACTGTCTCTGGAGAAACAACCCACAGCTTCACCCAAACTCCTCTGTTTCTTCCACCAGCAGACAGCCACAAAACAAATCTCTTTTTCCCACTCCTTGCTACATCTGGGAGTACTAGTTCCACTGATATCAGAAAAATCCATATGAATTTAATAGCTAGTATGAACAAGGGGAGTGGAAATCTTGCTGGAGACATTAAATTGGGTTGGGTTTGATGGTACCAGTTACCTTCAGAGACATGTTAGGGCAGCAGGGTATTGGGACAATGCTACGGAGAAGTGCTGCATATCCCAGAACAGAGACAGCCTCAGCAGAGAGAAGACCTAGGACACACAGTCACCTCCAAGTTATTCTCTTCTGCTGAGAGGACTGAGGGTGGGCTCTGTGTATTCTTGGATGGCTGAACTCAGACCTCTCACTCTGGAGAGTTTATTCTAACCCCCGATCTACAAGTGGGAGGCTCATGCCTTTCAATCCCTTTTGTGACCATATTACTGAATTACAGCAGACCACCTGGAATGCACTGTTAAATGTGCCGGCTACCCCTCCACACACCTCCCTGTCCCAGGATTTTCCACTTAAGAGAGCTTGATGTGAATGAAATAATAACCATATCAGAGAGAGATCTTCTTGTTTTGCAAGCAGCCCTGCTATAGCCTCTTTCTCCAGTCCTGAGCTCACTTTGGAGTAGGAGAAGTGTCAGGTCTATAGCAAAGCACTGTAGACTCGCGTATCTTTGGAAAACTGATTGGACTTGGTTTCACACCTTGATTACTCATCCCTGCTGCCATGCAGGACATACTAAGCCCTTAACCCCTCATGGTTATCTTCAATTACTACCATTCTCATATTTAACACTAACTTGGCAGCTCTCCTTACAGTTTGTGGATCTGACTGGTTTGTTTTGCCCTGAAAGTCAAAACTTACTCCCTTTGCCACTGTTCTCATGAGGCAATGGTAAGAAAACATGAGCTGATGTAAAGCTTCCTCCTGCCAGAGCGGCTGCAATGCGAAGATGTATCATTGGCCCTTTCTTCTCCCACCCCTCCCCTTGGGCGTCACCACCTCCCCTTCTCCCTGCCAAGCAGGAGGTTGGTTGATAGTTCCTGAGGTTTTCTGGAGAAACTCCTTCAGTAGGCACATGACGGTTCTTCCACTGGAGCTATTGGGCTCAGCGGCTTCAAGGTGCTGAGGGAACGGAAGGCAAAGGTGGATGGATCATACATAAAGTGGGGTGGTGGGCAGCCTCCATTGATGCTCTGCAGGGGAATAAAAAGAGGGATGAAGTCAGTGCTCATATAAGCTGCAAACAGTGAAGTTCTTGCCTTGAGTGCTTTGTCATACCCTTCTTTGGTACAATTACACCTCCCTGAATGGGTGGTCATGCTTGTACTTGCAGCAAATGGCACTAACATAAGCAGCGCCTACATCCTACCCTTCGACAAAAAGGCATGCACGCCTCCCTCCTCCAGGACTGAGGTCCCTAGCATTCATGTGACTAGGAGCCATGGGACCTGTAGCCACTAAATGAAACAGGTTAGCCACGATGCATTTAGAGACCCAGAGTCAGAACAGCATTACTACCAAAAGGTATCACATGGAAAAGCTAAATTCAGATTCAGTTGGTGTTGAAGCAGGATCTATTACAATTTTGGAGCACCAAGACAAACCAAGTCATCTCCAAAAACTCATTCTTCAGGATCATTTTATAATGACTCTCCAGTAAGGATTTACAAATCAGCCTTTCTTAATCTCTCAAGTCCCTGGCACACTAAAACTCTCAAGAGTTTTGGTTCCAGACTCCACAGTTTAATGAGGAATGGCTGAAAGATGCCTGGTGGAAAAGATCCCACCTGAAGGCCTTACAGCCTGGTTTGTACCATGGCCACTAAAAACCATTCTCTCCTCTTTTGCTCTCAGTGCTCAGAGCATGGTCAAAGCAGTTTTAGAGTAAAGAGGCCAGAAATACTCATGCACTCCCTGCACTGTATGACAGGACAGAATTGTTCCCCACTAGGCTTTGCGGTGACCCATGGATCCTAGAGGAATTATGGTGCCAAAGAAGTGATTCCAGTCTGTCAAATGTTAAGAGTTTTCTTTTTACTTTTCAGGAACTTTGTTTTGTTTCTTTCCTTATGCAAGCAGAAGCACTAGAGGGGCAGCTACTTCACAGACACTTTTAGGTCAGGAGAGGAGGTCTCACTGCTCTATGAGCCAGTAGAGTATTTACTCATGATCCTGCAGAGTTCATTCCCCAGGAACAGGCGTCAGCTACTGAGCGCCACAGGCTGGGAAACTCATGCAAATGTCCCCTACTCTCATCTCATTTCCATCACTGTTGGGAAGGGTTTTACCATTGTTTTCATGGAGATTAGAAAAAAACCAATGAGAAACGGGTTACAACAAACACAAACACCACAGGCTGGGCAGACAAGTGATTGAGAGCAGCCCTGCAGAGAAGGACTTAGGGGTGATGGTTGATGAAAAACTCAACGTGAGCTGGCAATGTGCGCTTGCAGCCCAGAAAGCCAACTGTGTCCCGGGCTGCACCAAAAGGAGCGTGGCCAGAGGTCAAGGGATGTGATTCTCCCCCTCTACTCTGCTCTTCTGAGACCTCACATGGTGTATTGCATCCCAGTTTGGTGCCCCCGATACAAGAAGGACACGGAACTGTTGGAGTAAGTCCAGAGAAAGGCCACAAAGTTGATAGGAGGACTGGAGCACCTTCCCTGTGAAGATGGGCTGAGGAAGTTGGAGCTGTTCAGCCTGGAGAAGAAGAGGTTGTGTGGAGACCTCACAGCAGACTTCCAGTATCTGAAGGGGGCCTACGGGGAAGCCAGAGAGGGACTCTTTGTCAGGAACTGTAGTGACAGGACAAGGAATAATGGGTACAAATTGAAAGAGGGGACATTTGTTATTTACTGTGAGCGTGATAAGGTACTGGAACAGGTTGCCTAAGGAGGTTGTGAATGCCCCAACCCTGTCAATGTTCAAGGCCAGGGCAGATAAGGCCTTGGGAAACCTGGTCTATGGGAGCTGTCCCTGCCCATGGCAGGCAGGGTTGGGACTAGGTGATCTTTAAGGTCCCTTCCAACCCTTAACATTCTATGTGATTTGGACTGGGCTATGACGTGACTCCCTGTTGCCTTTTCTAGGCCTTTCCTAACCACAACCACGGTTTCCTTTGCTCAGCCTGCACTATGACTGTTCCTTAAAGAATTAGGCTTTCTAGGAACAGTTACAAACTTTACTGTCTCATCTAAGACAAAGGTTCATTCTGGCACTTCAAAATCAGGTCTATCAGACAGCTGCAACCACATTACAGCACAGCAAGGTGATGTTTTGATGCCCCACCTCTACCCTGACTGTGTTTTAACTTGTCATCACAGGGCAAGCACGCACAAATTTTCCCCAAAAGCTGCTCAGATGGTTGGTCTCACCCAAATCAGATTGAGTTAGGGAAGTGTCCAAAAGCCAGGCCCTGGATGCTGCAGTAATGCAGCAGGATCTGGAAGCCTCTGCCTCCAGGCTCTTGGTCACAGTTCAGCCCCATGAGGCAGCCTTCATGTCAAAAAGGACCTCTTTAAAAGCCAGTGTGGGCGGCGTGTTCCTTCCTAGTTGGTATCTCCTCTGCAAATTAAGATGGGCACTTGAAAATGGAAAATGCCAACATGGTGCTTGGCATCAGCTGTGCCTGGAGTTTCAGCCAGCAAATTGTGCCCTGCTACATTCCCCTGACACCTTGGCCAGCAGCATAAGAAACAAGAGAGGCAGATTTAAGGGCCTTTACTCAATAGCCACCTGCTGTGGGGTTATATATGGTGTGTGCTCTGGCAGGCCTCAGAGCTGGAGGGTAACATAGCAACCCCTATTCAAAGCTAAGGGGCAGAATAAATCAGCACATTTGTCCTTCTCCAGAGCAGAGAAGGTCCCCTGCCAGTGCCAAGAGGGAATGGGAACAAAGAACCTGGCAGTCCCCTCCATTTTGAAATGCCAGACAGGATTAGGGAAAGCAGCTGAATCAGTTCATTTCTGGCAGACGGCAAATGAAGAGGCTGGGGAAAGATGGGTCCAAAGGACAGACAAAAGTCATCTACAAAATTCACCAAGCTTTGGGTGGGCAAGTGCTCTGCAGTTTCTCTCTGGGCCTCCTTCTGAGGCCAATGTGTGGGGCAGAAAGCCTTCCCAGGACACTGTGAGGAAGACAGGCACAGAGCAAGGGTTGAGGTGAAGGACAGGGATGTGAGAAGACACAGGAGAATGCAGAGATTCACAGATGGCCATGCAGCTGCAAGTAAGACTCAAATTGCACCCAATCCTGCCTCTATCGTGGCACCTCTCAACAGGATGATGGCTGGCTTTCAACAGCAGACAAGAGAAGAATGAGAAGGGGCCTGTGCCTGACCGTAGACAGTAACAGGAGAGGCAGTAATGCAACTGCCCTCATTCATGGCAACACCCTGACCTGCATTCCTTTATAACCCTGAGCAGTACACCACTGTCTTGCACCTACTCCATGACTGACAGGGCAGCACCTCTGCTACAGATCTTGTTGGAGGTAGGAAACCTCCAAATCCCTCGACTTCCCTCTTGCAGAGCTTTTTTTGTTTGGAGCTCATATCCTGCTCTCAGTATGACCAGGCCTGATCTGGCTTAGTCCAAGACACCATTTGGGATCACAGCATGTGGCGGTCTGGCTCTGTTGAGTAGCACAAGGCAAAGCTCTGTAGATGTATTTTCAGAAAGAAGACAGATAGAGCCAGCTGCCAGGGAGGGGAACACGTTCCTCCCATCCCGTTGCTGGGCCAGCTGCCTCCCCATAGTCTGGTCAAGTGTCCTAGCCAGCCTGCCCTTCCCCTTGTGCACCCAGTCCCAGACTGTGACTGGGACACTGCTTTGACTACAGAAGGGTGTTAAGAGTAGTTGCTGCTGCAGCAGGTCCCCAGTGAGTCTGCCATAAACCTGCCTGACAGCCCCTGGTGAGCAACCCCAGGCCAGCTCCTGCAGAGGCTCCTCAGAGTGCAAACAATATGCGCTTGACACTAAAGGCTTGTGTGTTCACTCTAATGGCATTCAGGCAGCTGGGTAACGCGCACAAAACGGAGCCTAATATGGGCCCTGCGCTAATGGAAATCATTAACCAGAGTCCTCAATTTGTTAAGCAATGTATTTACACAGCTGGGGAATGGCCAGAGTCAGAACCACTTGGCTGCCAACAGGAGGGCACACGCTCTGTCACACACACGTGCCCACTTGCACACATTCACCTGCTCTCACACACCTCAGGTTCTCCCCAGTACACAGGTGCTTCCTGGTCACTTGTTCACATCCCTCTGTGTACACACAGACCTCCTCCCCACTTGGAAATCACAAGGAGAGCTGTCCCACTCATACAAATCTTGTCTGCTCATAGAGTAACTCAGGACAAGCAGGCAGAAACTCCGTAGCATCCAGGGGATGGTCAGCACTTGTTTGTACAAGTCCTCAGAACACAAGGTAGTTCCAGTACCTGCAGATATCCATGATGCCTCACTGCACACCTTATTTGAGTTAGATGAGCTCCTAAGGGAGATAAGCTCGTCTTACACACATTTCAAGCAGCTATGGGCAGAACACCTTGGTCAAGGACACATCTTCACCTTGTGTGCTTACAAGTACACTCTTACAAACCTTTATTATCACCACCAATAGTGTCATTACCTTTCAATACAGGTGGCAAATAAGCAACCAGCTTTGAAACATATCTGAGGCACAATAAGGAAGAAGCACACCTATAAGGACACCTAAGATAGTGACTGGATGGAGATGCTTCAAAGAAGACTGGTACGAACAAACACCACAGAAGAAATGTAGAATTTTGATCCTATTAGCAGCTCTCAGAAAACAAGAGAAATGACCAACGGTTCCATAAATCCATCTGTAACATAACTATACATTTCAGCAAAGAAAAAGTACATAGGAAGAAGATAAACATGTTCACATGAATCTACTACTATGAACCCACAGTCCTCCTAGAAACAAGTCCCTTACCTCTATGAAGTCTGGGAAAATATCTCAAATGCAGATTATAACATAATTTTGGTCTCATGATTTCAAAGAATCGCAGTTCTCCTCTCTGGACAAAGCAAAAGAAAGCACAGCTCCAAGTGTGCTTTCAGCTGTGGGAATGACGATCCCCAGAGGAGGGGGGAAATGCAGTTACCCAAGACAATGTCTTCGAAGGGAGTGGTGTGCTAGGGGTGAAAATTCAGCCCTGCTTAAAACTATTTGGTCTTCTTTCGTAAGAGCTCTAGTATTCTGGTAGGATTCAAAATCAGATCAGCTTGGGCACTCTGCCAACCTATTCCTACTCAAGGCCAATCCAGCACAGCAGTCCCTTCTTTCCTACTCTTGGACCCCAGTGGTTGAGAAGTGCTGCTGAGCTCCGTTTAAAGGATGCTGCCTTTCCAGTGGTGGGTGAATGATCCCTTTGCAGTCTGTAGACTCACTTGTTAAAAGTCCTTTGGGATGAAAGGCACCGTGCAATTGCAAGCTGCAAAGCAGCATCCGATTCCCACCACTACCCTGTATGGAAAGGAATAAATCCCCAGAATAGCCTTGGCAAAGACAGATCCCTACCTGAGATGCTGCCTGTTTGTGAGACAGTTGCCTTGCTCAGGCGTGGACAGAGCCAGAGGTAGCACCAGTATCCAGGCAGGGCACAGAGAGAGTAAAGGCTGTCAGACTCCACAGTGGAACATTTACAGGTACACTGCTTTTAGTTCTACTTTGTCCTCCTTCCCCTCACCCCTGCCAGGTGGTTAGAAAATAAACTCCTCCACATTTCAGTTTCAATGTGTGAAACCATCAGCTGTGAGCAAGAGAAGGGGACTCACACACCTGCTCCTAGCTACATCTGTAATTCCAAACATGGTTCTGACCAGGCCACTTCCTATCACCTCTGTCTCAGTTTCTCCAGTGCATAATATACACATGTCCTGGCTTCTGCAGGAATACAATTAATTTTCTTCCTACTAGTTGGTGTATCTTGTGGTTTAGATTTAGGATGAGAATAATGGTGACAGCAACAACTAAAAGCATCAGTATGTTAAGCAGTGTTTATACTAAGTCAAGGACTTCTCAGCTCTTCATACCCTGACAGTGAAAAGGCTGGAGGTGCATGAGAAGCTGGGAAGGGAAACAGCCAGGACAGCTGACCCAAACTGGACAAAGGGCTATTCCATACCATGTGATGGCATGAACTGGTGCTTTGTCTTCCCAAGTCACTGTTACACATGATGGAGCCCTCCTTCCCTGGAGATGGTTGAACACCTGCCTGCTCATGGGAAGTAGTGAATGAATTCCTTGTTTTGCTTTGTGTGCGTGCACAGTTTTTGCTTTCCCTATTAAACTATCTTTATCTCAACCCACAAGCCATCTCACTTTAAGCTTCCAATTTTCTCCCCCATCCCACGGGAGTAGCAAGTGAGGAGCTTCGTAGTGCTTGGTTACCAGCTGGGGTTAAGCCATGACAGTATACTGCTGTCAGGCAGCTGGGACAGACTAATTAACATCTAGGTGTTTTGACCTTCTGACAAGGGACCATTTCCTTTCAATTACAGTCTTGCTTCAGGCAATTTTCAAGAAATAGTCCCTGGCAAGCAGGACCTGCTCCTCCAGTGGAGCAACAATAGATATTTAACTGCTTCTTCATTAACTCAAATAGGACCTCCAAAAATTTTTTCTAGTCACAGACCTGGAATTACTAGTCACTAGTCACAGCTCAAAGAGTAACTTGTCGAAGGTAAACTCTCCTGAAAGTGTCTCCTTCACCTTGAAGTTCATATGGCATTTTATTTCAGGAGATAATTAAAAGATAGACCATAACAGAACTTCATTTTAAGACTACTCTTTTCCCTTCTCTTCCAAGCAGAAAAGGTCATTTTCAAATGCTGTGCTGACAAGGAACCCAAAACTTTGCAGTTAGCTCTGTTTTCTTGTATTTTTGAATACCTTCCCCTAAAAGACTGAAAGACCTGCCTTACACTACCAACATAAGGCTGCCTAACACCTACTTCCTTCTACACCACCGCACTGCAAAGAGCAGTTCAACAGTTTACAAATACATCACTGTTCCTCTAAGAAAGCTTTGAAAAAATTTTATAAATTAAACATTTGCAAATGTGTGTGCAGGGTTGTCAGATGGCAACTACCAGACTTAGAGAGGTGCCACCAGACAGACAGCACTGAACCTTTTTGGAACATACTTCAAAGGGTCTACCAGATGCTTGCTGGTCACTTGCCCAAAAGCAAAAACAGGCCAGTTTCAGCTATGGGTCCTTGCTGGCACCAGCATGATAAACCTTTCTTCTCCTCTCTCTCACACGTCTTTAGATACATCTTTGAGAAAGCTGACTGCAAGCTTTGATTTTGCCTGCCTGACAACCTGAAGGAAGCAAGCTGCACAAATAAAAGGGACAGATGGGTCATTCAGAGGGGCAGGCTGTTGGTGCTCCCCGGCCAAGTTGGGGGAACTCAAAGCTCCAGGGTTCCAGTGAAGATCATGCTCTGAAGGCAACACAAATCTCTTAATAGCAAGTGAATGAACCCACATTTACCTACTAGTGAGCTGTGTGTTGCTTTCTCCTTCTGTTAAGAAATGGCCTGTGCTTCCTGCATAGCTGCAGCAGTTCCTCCCCACACCACAGGGTCTGTGTGATTGATCAGGAGGAGAGTAGCTCCAAACAAACACAGGCAAGGCATGATCTGGCCCTAAATCTCTCAACTGCATCTGCATTGGAGCCCTTAGCAGTTTTGGTCTGCGCTCAAGTGACGCTACCTTGTCCTCTCCTTCCTCCCCCCCTTCCTCTTTCCAATCCTTGCTCTGTAACAGGAACATCCTTCCTTCAGACAGATGGCATCCAGCTGCCTCACAGTCCTCCTCCCTTGGGCCCAGGCACCCCAGATACCATGCTTCTCCCAGAGCCTGCACGTGGTGCCTTCTTGGGCGTGTGCAGCTTCCAGGTTGCACAAGGCCAGGGTAAGCAGATTCCCTGCAGCCAGGCAGGCTGGCATAGAACAGCACGCTGCTTTCAACTTAAAGGGTACCCAAATTAAAACTGCAAAGTGAGTATTAATTAGGCTGGCATGAGCAGGCTGCGAACACATGCTGACATAGTGTGCTTGCCTCTGGACAAACCGCCTCAGCTGTGGAAGCTGAACACAGGAAGTGGGTGTATTATGGGAGAGGTGTGTGGGAAAAGAGGATTACAGCTCTGGGGACTGGGAGAGGCAACGGGTGCCAGGTTCCCACAGCCACACGAACAAAAGGGAGCAGGGAGCAACTGCAGCAGGCCTGGATGCAGTGGTAAAAGAACTGCCTAATCTGTCATCTTGGATTTGAAGCTGAGACAGAAAACAGTGGCTCTTGGTGACCCTGTGCCATCCCCTACATCCCTCTCTCTGCTCCATCACTCAGGTATGACCCAAAAGGCATTAAATCTGACCCCTTCTCTTTGAAACATGCCTTGCCACTTTGCAGTCCCTTGAACCACAGTGCCACTAGCCATGGCCACCACTGACACACAGGGCTGTGCTAGGAGCAGCCTTTGACATGAAATCCAGTAAAAGTAATGATAAATAATGTCCGGAGACAAATCTTTGGAATAATTTTTGACAGACAGAAGCACTGTCCCCTTCTGGATCCTTCCCCACACTGAGGAAACTCTGGACAAAGTCTTTTCTCAGGAATTATTCAGAACAAGGGCTGGCCTTCTCCAGGACCAACTATCATTGCAGAGACCTTCAGCAGGCAGCTCACTGGCTGGGCTGGGGGGAACAATGGATAAGCAAAGTGATATTCATGCTCTCACTTAGCAGAGGACCTTCTCCACTTTGCTCAGCAGTGCCTCCTGATCAGGCACTTGAGCAGCCTATCAGCTGGAGACAAGAGCCCACCTAGGGAACTAGAATGCCAAAAATCTCAATAAGGGGCTTCTGCCCAGCAAGTAATCCAAGGATGCGACAGGCCAGGGAGTCTCTCTTGTTGATTTGAAAGGACAAGTTCAGGTTTAGGCATTCAGTCCCATATTAAAAACAGTCAGGAGAGTCTGACAAACCCTGCAGTTTGGGATTTCTGCTGCCTGAGATGTCAGAGCTGTTTACATTCATGGTATGGTATGAATAAGAACACAGCTCCAGGAACATGGCTTGAAGTTCTCTTCACCCTGCCTCTCCTCAGGGAGTGAGAATTTCTGCTGATTGCTCAGTGTAACTTACTCTGAAATTGCAATCATGATATCTGTCTGCCTCTGGTACGCATCCAGAGCTAAACACTTGGGGGCCTGTAATAGAAGGGGCAACATCTGTGTGTATGTACATATATATGGACACACACACTCTCCTGATTTTCAGAAATCATTACTTCATGCTGTGCGGCCAGAACCACAGGTTTGCACCAATACTGCTTTGTCACCCAGTATGCCTTGCATTTGTGTATAGCTCAGGCATCTGCCTAGAAGGCTCAGGCCAGCATATCTCCTGCTTAGCTCCAAGATGAAAAGGTCCCTTGTTTTCGGAGAAGAAAAGCCAGCATGTTTCTCGGTGGCCTTTTAGGATGCAGATATAGGAGATAAGAGACAGGGAAGTCATTCAAGAGATCTGGCCCCTGTCCAAGCAGAGGGCGTTCTCAACATTGATAAGATCAAGGCAAGAGCACAAGAGGTTTATGTTCTGATTTAAAATTCTTATTTTTACATAGCAGAAAACATCTCTCTCATCAGCCAGGTTATCAGATTGGCCTTGAAATCCTTACTTCCTCTCTGCCAGTCCCAACAAGATCTCTTGAGATACTCAGAGGCTTACCAGTTGTGTCTTCTACCCACCTACTGCTGTTAAGATAAGCTCAGCTCCACTAATCCCATTCAGAGACTGCATGTAGGAGTTTGTGAAGGAAGAACAAGAACAGGAATAAAAGAAAGACTTGCAAGCCTCATCTCAAGAGGGCCTGGAGAACTGACGACTTGTGATATTACAGACACTCTGGAAGACAGCTCCAAGTACTCAGAACTGACCAAGCCTGGTCCAGGGCAGAGGCAGAGGTGCATACAATCATCCTCCTTCCAGTGCTAAGGAAGCGTCTCCATGCAACACCCAACTCACCATGCAAAGGTACTCTGGATGCTAAAATACCCTCACACGTGTACCCCTCACCCACTGCCAGTGTCTTGCTGCCAGTTACAGACATTACACTGGCTGACATTCTGGGGCACCGGTGACCAGGTCTGCACATTGCCCACCTCACTGAGCAACACCCACATAGGCCCACACCTACCCCTCACCTGGCCCTTGTAGCATATGTGTATGCTACACATATCTATTTTGTACAAATCCACACTTCAAATATACACTGTGACCTCTAATTTTTCTCTCTACCTCACCTGCTTGCAGGGGCTGATCCTCTTGTTCCATTATCCTTTACTGGGTGGGAAGAGAAGGCAAGACTTTTTTTTTGTTTTAATATAATTTGCTTTTCACCTCTCACATCTGCTATTATTCCTGAAAACATAACTGAGCTGCTGCACATTAGAAAAGGTTATTAATTTCTCTGCCTTAATCTGTCCAGGTTCTTAGACTTGTCACATCACTGTCCTATCATCTGCTTAAGGACCACTGAGTGAGTGGAAAAGCTGTAGCTGATCACCAGCTGAGCTGGCCCATGGGAAACTTATTTAGAGGAAACAACAGCAAGGTGACACCTTAGTGTTAAAACAGCACCAAAACCCAACCTAGGTCACCTGCTTAAGAAAGACTCCCAAGGACCATGAATATTTCCAAGGGCTGTGTTTCCATGCCAGAGGGCAAAGACGCTGCCCCTCCACTCAGCTTCCCATGGGAGACTTCCAGCAGAAGAGGGAGGAAGAGCACAGCTGTGATGATGCATAAGAGCACAACACCTTGTATCCTGACATGCCAGCAAAGCCCCAAGATGCCAAGGGAACCAAAGTATCACCAGGAGGAGGGCATTTTTATAAGCACACAGTATCTCACAACCACATGAGACACTGACCTCAGCAAGAACAGGATGAAAATGCTTCACCGATGTTATAGAAGGTCACTGTCATCATCGTCCTCACACGATGCTTTCTCTGTCAGCAGCAGAGAACTGGAGATGGAAAGCAAGGGTCCTTGCTCCAAACCCTTGGCACAGGTCATTAGGCAACTTTCCTGCTCCTCAGATCAGTTCACTCACTACATCTCCATCCAGCTGTACGCTGTCTGGATGTCACTGCCCACCGCATTTCAGAAAGAGACTCTTTACCTGTATTGAAACAGGAGCACTTGTGCACTGGGGCTCCTCAGGGCTACAGTGACACAAGCAAACTAGTTCACATGGTGATGTTTCCTGAACAGACATGCAGACAGTTGCCTGGCTCTTCCTGTAACAGCTCATCAACCCATCTGCTAACAGAGATCTGTCTTCATTTCTTCTACCCTCACCACAATGGCCAAGTTCCAACACTGAACCTGTGGCACCAGACCTCAGCAAGAGAGAGCCAAGCCTCTCACCTCGCTTCCTGCTATCATTCTTTGCACAGGGCCACATTCACTAGGGCCTCAGAATAGCCCTTCCAAGTGAACTTAAGTCCCTAGTGTGCTCTGACTCCACTACTGAATGTTGGGCCAGAGCCAGCAGCCACAGAATGGTTGAGGTTGGCAGGCACCTCTAGAGATAGCCAAGTTCAACCCTCCTCCTCTGAGCAGGGTCAGCAGGAGCTTGTTGCCCAAGACTGCATCCTGGCACACTTTGACTATCTCCATGGACAGAGATTCCACAACTTCTCTGGGCAGCCTGAACATCCTGCTTTTCAACTTGTGCCCGTTACCTCTTGTTCTGCTGCCGGGCAACACTGAGAAGGAATACTGTGCCAAACATGTCTTGCTGGCTGGATTAAGGTTTCCCTTTATATGATGAGAGCACAGCATTGTCCTCCAGAGGTACTGACCTCTCTCAGCTGCTTCCAGATCTGAGGCACCTCAGCAAGGTATTCTGTCAGGGACCTGCCGCCTCCTCTCTCAGCTGGATACAAAAAAGTGGGCACTCTCAATCACTTGAAAAATGGAAGCAAAAATGCACCTTTACCTCACAGCTCTGCCACCGTAACAGACCAGCAAGAGACTGTGAAGTGTCATATGCTACTGTCAGGGAAACCACAAGTGCTGCAGGTAGAGATGCAGACTCCCAGTGGAAAGGGTGGCCAGAAAAGAGTGGATTTTGTACCATCTATCAGAATAGTGTGCTCTCTGTTTCTGCTGTTTATTATAGTGCAAGCTGACATGGGCTTAGGGAGCAAGGGGATAACTGTCCTCTCAGATTCTCCAGGGGCACAATAATGAGCTTAAAGTGTCAGAGGAAATGTCCCAACTGAGGCATTACTGAAACCTCAAGCACCACTGGAAATTTCTGGGTGTTCAGGGACACCCAGAAAAAAAGCAGCAAAAGCACATGGGGCAGGTATAAAGGAAGGTGATAAACAAGTTGCACTAAAACATTGCAGCAGGATTAGACAGCCAGTAAGTCTGAAGGACAGGCACAGTCTGGGGAGGGCTCGTGGAGCACAGAAGGACACAGCTACACTGAAAACAATCCAAGCAGGAGCACATGAGAGAACATAATAGGTCAGGATTAATGGTGCAATCACAAGCACCGGGTCACTGTGGTACTGCTACTGTGGCGCGGCTGGAAGACAGGACTGAAGTGCCCTGGCAGAAAGCATATGAGGAGTCAGAGAAATACCACCCAGCTCTGCACAAGGCTTTAGCCAGTCCTATCTGCTCCTTCTCCCCTCAGACACTAAAGTTACTCCCAGAACTTATGGGCGAGGGCACCCAACAGCATGCTCATAAACTTATATACACAGAGGCATCAGTCCTATTTCCTGCTGGGCAAGGTGTAAACACTGAAGGATCCTGGTCCGTCATTCATTCCTCTTCCAAGGTTATAAATTACTGCAGTGAAAGCAGCATCTTCATCACAAAGGATATTTGTTTTCTTCACCTCGATCTGTTTTGATCTCTTTATCACAAACATGTGGAGGATCATATGGGGCTCAGTGGACTGCAGTACACCTGCTTTGGCTGCCATGTGCAAGGCCACACACACACACAGAATCAGAGAATGGTTTGCGTTCGAAGGAACCTTAAAGATCATCTAGTTCCAACCCTGCTGCCATGGACAGGGACACCTTCCACAGGACCAGGTTGCTCAGTGCAATCATCTGACCTGGCCTTGAACACTTCCAGAGAATAGGGCATCCACACCTTCTCTGGAAAACCTGTTCCAGTGCCTTACCACTCTCACAGTAAAGAATTTCTTCCTAATACCTAAACTAAACCTACCCTCCTTCAGTTTAAAGCCCTTTCCCCTTGTCCTATTACTACATGCCCTCATAAAAAGTCCCTCTCCAGCTCTCTTGTAGTCCCCTTTAGGTACTGGAAGGCTGCTATAAGATCTCCCCAGAGCCTTCTTTTGTCCAGGCTGAACCACCCCAACTCTCTCAGCCTGTTCTCAGAGGTGCTCCAGCCCTCTGATCATCTTGGTGGTCCTCCTCTGGACTCATTCCAAAAGGTCCATATCTTTCTTGTGTTGGGGGCTAAAAAGCTTGACACAGCACTCCAGATGGGGTCTCACAAGAACAGAGCAGACAGAGGGAGAATCATCTCCCTTGACCTGCTCGTCACGCTGCTTTTGATCATCCAGCCAGGATACCTCTCCCACAGCACCATACAGCACTGACCAAAGAAAGCCAAGATATCCACAAAGGAGGCAGGAGTTGGCTGAAGAATCAGGTAATGGGTTGCTAAAGATAAAAGACTCAGAAGTGCAGGCGGCAAAAACTAAAAGGAGAAGACTTGAGGAAACCAAGACCTGACAGACGTGTGCTCTCAAGCATGAGATGCTCAGACACTGTAGTGTCATCCCAGCTACAAAGCCATCCAAGCAACATAGCTCTCATCTGCCATAACCCTGTCCCACATCCCATATAGTTCTGCAAACACCAGTGCACCACGCAGGTATAGGAGGGTTTCCACAGCTATCTACCAGTACCTCTCACCCCTACCAAACACCACTTGCACCTCAGATCAGCACTTGGTCAAGAAGGATCCAAATGACACCCTACAGGACAGCTATGCAGAATGAGTTCATAGCATGGGATGTAGACTTTCACTCCAAGGAAGCTCTGAAACCCCAGTCTCCAAAATGGAAAAGACAATGTATTATTAGCCTTGTCAGCACCTAACCTAAATTTCAACTACATCCTGTACTCCAGACTAGCAATTTTTGTTATGCAGCTTTTGTTATAAAGCCACAGCAAATCTCCAGGAATCATCTTCTGGACCCCAATGTTCAACAAGGATCACCACATTTAGACATACGTGGAAAGATGAAGGAACTGCACCAGAAAAGGGCAACTTACATGAATTTTAATTACTCTAGTCTTCACTCCACAATTCTTCTTGAGCAGCATCTTCTGAAAGAGAAATAGAATCCAGGGATTAGTAGAAGTAGCATGAGGGAACAGAGAGAGGGAGGTTACAGGGAGTCTCTTTTCATCAGCACTTAATTAAAAGAAGATGGATAAATGGTCAGGTGAGGTATGAAAGATTACAATTTACCTAAGGGGCCATCAAGTAATCTGGCCTTCTCCTAATCTGAGGCTGTCTCAAGCAGCCCGCACAGAGTCCTCTGGCAGTGGCCAATGCACAGAGTCCTTTGGCAGTGGCTAATACCCTGGGTTTTCAAAGAACATACAAGAAATTTCACAGAGAAAGGGATGGAACAACTGCCTAAAAGGTAGTTTCTTCCTAATTTCTGTCAATTAGTGGTTAGACTTCGCCCTGAAGCAGGTGAATTTATCTTCCTTTATGAAGGAAAAAAGTCTCTTTCATGTAAATGTGGACGTTCCCATTCTTTAAGAGTTATTTTCATTATGCTTATTTATTTAGAATTTAAAAATCCAAGGTAAAAGCACCTGCCTGCAGTCCTAAATCCCTTTGCCATATATTGTAAGAGCCATTAGAGTTGTCTTAAGAAGAACTGCACAACTTAGCAAACAGGATATACTTGAACCAGCAATTATTCTGTGCAACTAGAGAAATAACCAGGTGAGTTTCAGTTCTATCCCAGTTCTGAGACAGTGTTTTGAAAGGTGGCAAGTGAATAAAATTATTGTTTCCCAAAAAATAAAATGTCAAAAAAAAACCTCCCAAGTGGAAAAATGAGGCTTCAAGAGAGAACAGTTTTTCCATTTAAAAAATACTTCAATTACATTTTTCATAGTGAAAAACCTGATGAGAGAGGCATGACAGGAAGAAACTTCCCCATCAGATTTTTAAAGAAATAATAGATTTTCCGAGCTACTGTTTTCTACCCTTCTTCAGTTGAAAAGCTGTATGAGGTGTGGGAAAACACTCACATGCTTTCACAAAGCAATCGAATTGTTTTTCACGTGAAGTTCTTAACACGAAAGACGTGTAGAAAGTCATCCCATCATTTTACCAATATGGGTGGTAAATAGCAAGACCTTTCTATGTTCTCTTTTTGTTTTTTGTCTTCTTATTTTTTCCAGTACAAGACAAGATAAAAACAGCACAGTACAGTGAGCCATGGAAACTCAAAAAGCTTTAAAAATCCAAAATACACAAAAAAACCCTAAAAAAAATTCAGAAGAAAAGCCAACATCCCAAAACTGAAGACAGTGCTCAGGTCCAAGTATTTATTATTTTTCCAGCAGAAACTACTACTGGGAGGTGGTAAGAAGTCCCATTCCTCCACCACCATCTGCCACTCTACACCCCATAAGCACAACTTTGCAACCCCAGCCCACGTAACCGCCCAAAACTTAAAGAAGAAGTTGGAGACCCACCCACCATTTCTACACACATCAGTCTCTTTGATCTAAAATCCAGAACTCAGCACACTCACAGCCCACTTTGAAACTTTCACATGCACAGTTTGGGGCTCAAGAACAGTGTATTTCACTGTCCAAGCACGTACGGGGAAGAAGGGAGGTGCTGCAAGGACTTTGAGCTTTTCCTCTAGCATAACATCTGGGAATCCATCTAGGACTCCTTTAGCAGGTGAATCCTAATGCTGTCTCGATTATTCAAAGGGCTCAACAGTAGCTGTGCCTGATGGCTCTGCCACCAGGTCTGACCTGGCAGCACAGCACTAAGTTTTCTAACCTAAAAGGACCCGACAGGTCTTTGCACAAAACAGGTAGGGCACAATGGGAACAGCTGAGCTAAACTAACCTGAGCCTTGGCTGTCCGAGTAAACAAGTAATCCCAGGGAATTCCTATAAAACATCCCAGGGCTCAGTTCCCAGCCAGGCTGCAAGGCAGCTAATGTATTTACTGTGAGGTCACTGCACTTCTTAAGGCCCCCACAACATCACAGTGAAAAAAAACGAGAAGGAAGGAGAATGTGATAGGGCTACAAACCCCAGGGTTTAGGGAAAGGCAAAGTGAGGAGCTGTGAGGTCTTGCAAAGTTTTGGGTTCTCCCTAAGCTTTTCTTCCAGCTGCTGTGAAATGTTGGCTGGTGGGGATGAGAAAGATAGACTAGATAGCTCAAAGCCACAAGTCCACTGGTGGGATAAAATGTGCGAGATACAGTTCGGCTGAGCAATGAAAGGGAGAATCAGGACTCCCGATTCTGAGCTCCATCCTTCAGGGGAAAAATGCTGCTACAGCAGAACATACCCTGCTGCAACACGTTTGAGTACAAGCTGCATGACTTTGGGAGAGACCTTCACGTCCTCTAGACTGCTGTAAAGCTGAGCTTTAGAGTAGTACTTGGCTGAACTCCCAAGGATGAAGAGAGGCTGTGACACCAAATTCCTCAGTGCCTCAGTAGCTCCACTGGATCCCCTGCTGGAGAGGGAAAAACAGAACTCTGTTGGCCAGGGAGCAAGTATAACACCTTCCAGTATGGTGAAATGCCTGGCACAGTCACACACACAGGTCCCTCAATGACTCCATCAGGGTGCAATAAAAGACATTATTTCCCAAAAACAAATCAGCAGAGCCAGCAAGATCTTTACCCATCCTGGCCTTCTATTAAAATGTATACGGAGGACCAACAGAGACAGAAATCACAGGATGATGACGAAGACTGACTGAAAAGTTTGAACTAGCCTGTGGGGAGATGGACAACCAATCAGACTTTTCCAAGAGGAATTCAAGTGCTCAGCTGTATCACAAGTCCTACACTTCTGGTAGAAAACAGAAGTGCTCCTTTAGTGATGCTGTTGTAATAAGCTTTAATTATATGAGGATCTTACCACTATTTGCACTATTGCTGCGGTTTGCAGAGGCTGCATTGTGCAGCAAGAGTAGGATGCCCTATATAACAACTTTTGTTTCCTCTTTGTTGCTGGTGTTCCTCTTGATGGACTTAGTAGTAAAATGAAAACAGGACATCCCCTCATCCCCAGGCTGTTAAACTGGAGCATAAACCTCAGCATACGAAGCTCCCTGGAACTGCTGGGTTCTCCTGTTTCCACTTAGGCTGAAAGAAAAGCAAGACCCCTTGTGCTGTACTCTTGCAGCTTCAAGGTCCAAGATCATAATAAGATACACAAAACAGAGGGAGGGAGAGAAAGAGTAAGGTAGCCACATGATCCTGCAGCTGAGAGTGAATACACAGAAGGCCAGTTATCAAATGTTATTCTATTTAATCAAATTGCTTCCACCTCACTTGCAGCCACATGCTTTCTGCGCCCAGCACAGTAAAGCCATGCTTTACAAAAAGTAAGTCAAGCATCTTTGAATGGTTCTTCATCCCTCAGTTTCCCTTTCCTTGCCAAATCTGAGGGCAGACTTTTGGACAGGGAAGCTAAAATGCAGCGCTGCTTAGCAACAGCCAGGGACTTTCCACAGCAGCCTCTCCTCATCCTCTCTCTGGAGACCTCCACGTCACAAGCTAGCCATGAGATGCAGCAACTCATTAACTCCTATTTACATAGATACAAGGCAGAGCTGAAATAATATTTATTTGGCTACATGACTTGAGTAGCCTAAAGCAGGGAGAATGGCCTATAAGAAAGGTGACATGTTCAGTTCAGCAACCCTGGGATCATTCCTAACTATAGACCAATGTGAAAGAGCAGTTTTATTTCCTCAGGTTATTTTCTGTGAGTTATGACAAAGAAAAGAGCAGAGATAAATCAAAGGTCATGGAGAATATTAGTAGCAGAGCTCAGATTCAACTATAGGGTATGGTTTCCAAAACCCGTTCTTCCATTCGCTTTTTTGCAGGTGGAAGAAAAAGACAAAGCATCCCTATTTCAATTAAAAAGTCTCTCCTGCTGGTCTCTGACAGAGCTGCTTTTTATACACGCATTTCTGGTTTTAGAATAGTTGCATTTTCACTATCTCCACAGGGCAAAACAACAACTCTTTTGTCCATTAGTGTTCTGGTTTTTTGTTTGGTTGTTTTTTTGGGTTTTTTTTAATTGTTATTGTTTAATTTTATTACCTGGTCATAGTTTTAAACCTTAGGGCCTGTCCACAGGTGGATGCAGTTAAACTATTACTGGTTTTTTTTCAGACCAGTTTTGTCTATTTCATGCAAAAGAGCACAGCAACTCTCAGTTCAACACAACACATCACTTAATGATACAGTTCATCAGATGCTACATGCTGATATACAATCAGCTTGTTACAACTTAAGAATTTTGGGGGGATTTTCACTTGCTTAATGAGAGACTTCAAAATGTAAAAAAAAAAAAAAAA